>JAPYYT010003603.1:0-12302 GCA_030522565.1 Ceratosolen corneri | reverse complement strand
TACGATTGAGTCGACGCGCAAATGCTTGTAGTACGGAGCCCGTCGGCCAAAAAACCCATATAAGACCACGCGGTGCATCGTCTACGCGTAATTAATAATGATTACTAGACCATCGCCGCTAAATCGGTTTCGCGAGCAAGGGCGAAAGTGCTGGACAATATTATATCATAATATCACGTGTAGCCAGCAAGCACTGCACTCACACGGTACATAAACAATCCGCGCTTCTAGTCTAGTGGAGATGCGGCAATTTATCATATCAAGAATTACATTACGTCACCATTATTATTTCAATAAAGACGATTGGATTGGCATTACAAATGTCTATTTCGCTTTCTATTTTTTAACCCTGCTATCTCAACCCTTCCACTATCTGCTTCTCCCTCACACCACCACTGGGAGAATTCAAACTCGGGTTCATGCCCGAATAATATATATATATATATATAATTAGGTTATGTTAGATACATAACTACGTAATTTAATTTTATGTACAAACTTATTTTTAGATAATTAAAATAAAGTGCGAAAGACAACAAAAACGTGTATAATATTAAAAGATTTCTAATAAATTCTTTGATAACCATATGTTTAGCAGCTTTGATCAAAATTTAGTATATTCAGACTTATTACAAACTAGATTTTGTTCTATAAACATATATATATTTATATAAAACATATATAAATATATAATTTTTCCTAGTTAGTTTTATTTTAAATGATTTCAATTATTAAAGTACTAGATAAAGTTTTTAATTAAGTTTAAAATTATATTTGTAAAAAATAAAATTCACGTATAATCAGTCCAAATATTTTATTAGGATATTTTACAAACTTTAACTACATAATATATATATTTTATTAGGCTATTTTACAAACTTTTTAACTATATGATTTTATATTCTTTTAGACTTAATTTATGACAATTTTTGTATACTATTATTTCATTATATCAACAAACATCTCTAATTATATTACTTACATTATTCATGATAACAAACGAAAGCTTTTAACCAGCTGGACATATTTCACAGGCTATTCCAATATTTTCATACATACAATACAATTTTAAACGTAAGTGTCTGATTAATTTGAAATAAGTTTCTATTTAATGAATAGAAAATTCTTTCTGCTAAGAATTTTTAATTCTAATGAGTTTTAACTATTGAATTTTCTAATTTATTGATTTCTATTTAGGAAATACCAATTTACTAATTCCAATTTTGCTACAATAATATTGCCCTAATATTGCCCATAAAATATAATAAGTAATATCTTGTAAAGTATTTGAAACTATTCCCTGTGCAATAACTATTACCACAGAAACATTGTTGATCGTGAAGTTATTGACAAATCTTATTTTGAAATAAATACTAGATTTATTATGAGAGCTAAAATACAAGATTATTTTTATGAAAGTACTATATTTATTATGAGGCTACCCGTTTAGAAATGCGTGTACAGCTTTGTCATCCTGAAAAGCGAATTCATATCATCATGAATAATACCGGATTTCTCATTTTCCCGATAAATTGCCACGTATCAAGACAAAGTCATTGTCTTATGAGAAGCGCAGCGGTCCCCTTCTTCCAGTCACGGAAGCCGTTAAATTTTGCGCGGTTATGCCTGAGAGAAGCATGCGCCCCGACACGGCTCCTTGCTATATGTGGCTTTAGGTTATTTCGTTCAAACTACGCAAGCAAGAGATATACTGATTAGGTCTAATGTAGTGGCACAATGGATACATAATATACAATGTGATGAAATTGGTGTATCCATTCTCATAAATATGATTCATGCTGTAATAATTTTTTATTTCGAAGTAAAAATAGAGTGTCGTAACATGTATAAATGTGCACCACTACTTGGGATATCATCTAATGTTGCATTAATATACATAAGGATGAGTACAAATCATGTGATTACAGATGATCTCTTGAATACTTCATTAATTAATTTGCAACGTAGTAATTTGTAAGTTGTAAATGTTAAAAATGGTATATTAAAAAAAAACATGATTGTATTCATTACCACAAATCTATATTAAAAGTTCTATTAATATTACTTATTTCATATCATACTGAAAAAGTATGATACTTAATTCTTTGCCACATAATAATTATTTTTCGATTTATTGGTGCTAAATATGAATAAAATCGATGTGCCAGATATTTTTATAAAAATGAAATTTCTGAATATTATATTAATGGCTATTGTAGTTCAATTTAGTAAAAAAATTGAAAAGAATCCACGCTGTGTTAATCCAATCATTGACTTTTAATAATTAAAAAAAATAAAATAAAAATATATTTAAGTTGTATTATTTTTATATTTTTATGTTTTATATTAACGATATATTAAAAATTCATAATAAAATTCAAATTATAATTATTACTTGTTAAAGTATTAAAAATATGTTACAATAAAATTTATTTATAAGTATAAAAAAGTTTATTTAGATTTCGTAAATTATACAATTCTTAAATAATACATATTGATTTTATTTTTTTTCTTATTTAGTAAAATAAAAAGGATTTTTATAGAAGTTTTTTTTAGAATAATTATACAAATGAAAAGAAATATACTCGAAATAATTTACTCGAATTCATTTATACATATATTGTAAAATTAATGTAGTTCATTCGACAAAATATTTTTATTAAAATAAAAAATCCGTTATCTGATTCGCTCAATTCGTAATTATTCGTAGTTAAAAAATTTTAATCGTGCAGTTGCAACATTATTATGGACTATAAATTTATAGTATCGAATGATAACAGTTTAAAACGAAGTTTTACGTGATATTCAAACAAGGTCGGAGAGCCATCTAGTTTAAAATTAAAGATGTCTAACTTATCTTTTTCCCTATGAACTTGACGTTTCCTAAGCTGATTAACCGTTTTACATCTAAACCTACGGGATGATTTAGATAAAATATAAGATATCGTGAATTCATCTTTTGTACCTTCCAGAATTTTATAATTAAAATCACACTAAATATCAATTTACTACATTTTTAAACGAGTATTATTCATAAAAAACATAAAGATACATTCAATATATTCAGCGATTGCAATGATTTTGAGAGAACATAAGATAATTTAAAAATAATAATCATTAATATAAAAAAATACTTAATAATTTTAGGTAATCGGGAACAGTCAAATAATCATCATTTATATTATAACGATTGATTTATTGTAATTATTTCAAATATTTCAATATATAAAGAAATTAAAATCATTACTATAACTATTTACTTATTACTTAGAAACATTATTTTCTAATCGAAAAAGGTTTTATAATTTCAATCACTAAATTATAATTATTATATTATTGATATATACTTTTCTGTTGCAAAGAACTAAATACAGATATTTTTAATTAATATAATTAAAATATTACAAACTATAGTTGTTTTATACTTTAACACTAATAAGTAATTTAATATGTAATTTAAAGTAAAAAGCACCATATAATAAAAAAGGTTTAAATAAATATTTCCAACAGTAAAAATTAGAATAAGAAGTATATATTCAATATCTGAAATACGAAATAAAATTAAATATTAACAAAATATTTGTATATGAATTATTAATAATTGTATAAAATATTGTTAATAATTGTATTTTACATAATTTTCACTTCAAACATAATATATATGAAATATTTATAAATTCATAGTTTAAGTTAGTCTATTCAGTCTATTAAAAATTATAAAAGAGTTTATATTTATATTCATAATTATACATTCATAATTATAGAAAAAATATATTTACTATCCTATGGTTTATTTATAAAATACTTCTTTATTTCATATTCATCAAACAATTTACTTATATTAAATATTTTTATTTTATTTTATTTAAATTTTATTTAAATTCATTACATGTATATCATATAATTTCATAATTTCAAATTTCAAATGTAATTGAATAAATTAAAAATATATAATCAATATTTTTACTCTGTTCTTTTATTATATATATATTATTAAATTATGAAAATAATAAATTAGTTCTCATATTAAATGTATTGCTAAATATAATTTTTGTAATTATAATAAATTTTGCATTATTTGATAGAATTAAATACTTATCTCATTTCTATAATTGTACAAAACAAATATTATGATAGCTATTTAATAAATGTAATTATCTGAATGTATCTTATACAAATTTTAGATATAACTTTATTGTCTATGAATTTAATTTAATTTTATAAAACTTGATTTGAAACTATGAATTTGCAAATATAATATTTTAATACTAGAGAATACGTAAAATGATTTACGATCAATAAATGAATGTGTATATGAATAATAAATAGTTCAGTTTATAAAATATAAACGATTTTTTCTTATTTTGTGTATACGTATGGTTGTTAATATATGGATGCATTTATTATCAAAAATTTATATGCCATTTAATAAATAATGTATATTATTAATAATCAGAACAATTTATTTTTAAATTATAACATTACATTAAATTATATATATATAGTAATTCTAATAAATATTTTATCCTTAAAAAGTTTTATAATTTTATTATTTTTAACGAAATTGTTTATTGAAAATTATAAAGAATAAATGGAAAATTGAACAAACTTTTAACTAAACTTCACGAAATAAAATTGAACTTATGAAAATTCATATAAATAATTTTGTATGTAATTTTATACTAAAATCATGCTGTATATTTTAGAATATTGTAACGATTAAATTTATTTGTGTATTATATAAATCATGCTTACAGCAAATAATAAGTAATATAATATTGTATATAAAATAATTTACTATAATGGAATTTCATTTTATAAAAATCTTTTAATTTATTGTAATTTCTTAAGTCTTCTTTATACATACTTGAAAAATAAAATCAATTAATAAAAATTTTTTATTATATAAATATTGATTTGTAAACTGTATTCTAAATTTAGAAATGATAAACATTATAAAAATAGATGTATTATTTAGGACTATAGTAGGTTATATGTTTAATATAATGGCCAATATATAAAATTATTGTTCACTAGTAATAAAATAATATGTAATATAATAATAATATAATAATATAATAATATGCAAAATTTTTGAAAGTACATTTTAATATTTTGAAACATTTAATTTAAGTTTAACCATATAATCAGCATTAATCAAATATTTGGATTTTCTATTTTAATATTAATCGAACAACAAATCTGAACATTTAAAAAAATTAAAATTTAAATGGATAAATGAATAAGATAATATAACAAGACAATAATTACCTTTTGTATGAAAGAACAACTAAAAATAATGCGAAGCTTAAAAAATGACCAATTCTTGATAACAAATGAAGGGAAAGAAATTTCAGAAATTGAAAAACAATATTGTAAGAGAACGTACGCAAGAAAAGTAGAAATAGAGAAAAAGTACACAGTACATATGAATAAACTATCGAAGTTATAAATGATATCTTAACTATTCACAGGAATAGCGAGAATATGAAAGTCAAAGATCGTAAAAGAATGTGAGAGAGAGAGAGAGAGAGAGAGTGAGAGAGAGAGAGAGAGAGAAGGAGAGACTAGAGACAGAGCAGTTCTTGTAGTTGATTTGAAAGTTTTACAGTTGAATTTTTTTCGTTTCATCGTGGTGGCGTTGTACGCGCTCTGTCCATAGAAGGAAGATTAGAAAAAAATTGCACAAAGCCCTCGTGAGTCCCGGGGATTGGGAAAGGCACAATAGCGCCCTGAAGAAGCTTGCGGCACCGAAGCGAGATCATGAGCCACCGCAGCCACCGGTACGTATGTGTATGTATGCCTGTTCGTTCGCCATGACCTTTTATTTATTTGCGACTCCTTTTCTGCGCCTCGCCGTCCTACCTACTTGACTTACTGCCACTGACTTTGCTAGTCTTTCCGACTATTTTCGAATTTTCTCCCTTGCCTATTTGCACAACAATCTTCCGAGACTTGCTTATACCTCGCTCTGCTTTATTGATTCAGTATACTTTTCGCTAATTTCACGGATCTCGAGTTCATTTCTCACTTGCCTGTCACACTTAAACATTGTCTAACACTCTCGCGTACTAATGAGAATCTGCTTTTTCACATGAATTCTTATTAACTTGATGGATTTGTTGTGTCTTACTTCTTTTAATAGGACAAGTCTTCGTACTTGAACGCGATTGAAATATTTTTTAACTAAATCGATGAATATTAAATCACGCTTTTTTTAAAAAAACGAATTTTAAAAAAAATCCATTTAAAGTTTTTAAAATGCTCAGAACATTAATATAGTAACTTTGAATGGTTCAATACTTGAAGTAAAAAATTTATTTTTCCGTAATATATATAGTATTTTATAAACTCTTAAGCATCTTTCGAAATAAACAATAAATTTTTTTTAATACTATATTTATTATTTATTCAATATTATTTATTATTCGTTATTTAATATTATTTATTTAATTTATTTAATATTATTATATATTACATAGTATATAATACATATAATCTATATGAGTATATATGGTGTATATAATTACTTATTACTCTAAGAATTAGCATGCCCTAATATATATAAAATATATAGATTATATATTGTATATATACATAGTTGAATTGTAGTAGATAATGAAATTATGGTTGAAATTATAATTAGAATTTATATAAATTATAATTAGAATTAGAATGAAATTATAATTATTAAATAATTATGCATTAAAGTAAATTTTCGATATTTTTTTATACATTAATAAACGAAGAAACCGACGAAGAAGCAAAAATATAGCATGGCACGCTTGAAGGCAATGGCTCAGCCGATGCACGAGAATACAATTGTAATGCCAGATCCATTTTCTGTAAAAAAATCCGCTCTCACTTATAGGATAACGGAACGTATTCAAAATCTAGCACGAATAAAAAATATAAGAGACCCTGTCTTCAATGTGCCTGGGCGCGTAAATCCCATGGCCCTACTCATTGAGGGTAAGTACTTATCTTGCTTTGTTTATATTAGTATTTTCAATGAACATAATAAAGTGTAGAAAATCTTTATGTTATCGCTCAGTTTAACCAAATGAAGATAACGTAATTGCAAAAATTACATTGGTATAGTGTATAGCCAAGAAATTATAAAAATAATATATTTTAAATCGTATGGATGTAACAAAGTAAAAAAAACGATTCATTTTTCATGTAAAATTATTATTGATTTGTATAATTATCGCATAGAAATTAACAAATCAGGTAAAATTAATACATTTAATATACTTATTTATTATTTTTTAGATATGATTGTATGGTCTTTTTAATGAGTATATTGACATAAATAAAAATAATTATTTAGAAGCATGGAAAATTTTAAAAAATTTGGTAAATTATTCATTATTATTTTGTTTTATTTATATAGTGAAATATTATACATACAATCTTGTAAATTTTCTATTACTTGTCATTCATAAAATTAAAATTTTTCATTTTTGAAAAACTTTTCCAATCATTAATATAATAAATTTAAGAGAAGTCAAAAATAACAATTCCTTATATACAATATAGATTATATACGTTATATTATCATGTTATTTGTTTTATATATAGTTAAAAACTTTTAAACAATATTATTTTTGAAATCTTAATTTATATTTATATCTATAGTTTCTAACAAAATTTAAATAGATAAAACTGTTTGAAGAATAAAATTATTAAGTCTATAAAAAGAATTCGATATAATCTATGTACTTTATAGATATTGGTACATGATTTTTCAAACATTATATAATAAATAGAAGAGTGTAATCATTAGTATGAAATAGTTTGTTAATAAAGAGTATATTTATTTATATAAAGATATCTTACTTGAATTTATATTTCATTACTCTAACATAATAACTTCATAAAGATTATTTTTCAATATAGGAATGGTATCATAATGTTATAGAAAGTAATATAAAGAGATTAAAAAGTGACGAAATTTAAAAATTGCTAAAGTAACTAGAAATAACTGAAATGCTGCAAATTTTGTTAATACAATTTGATTGTGTTATTCTTGGTTTACCAATTTCCGAAGTTTTTATACATAAAATTAAGCTTATTTGTAAAATAAATTAAGTTTTAAACGAAGGTATTATGAAGTATATTATATATATGTATATATATATATATATATATATATATATATATATATATATATAGAGAGAGAGAGAGAGAGAGAGAATGGATTTGTTATAGATTTTCTATATATATTTACATATTCTGTATATATTAATATATATTTTAACTAAAAATAATTAATAGAGCCAACGGATAAAATGTTTCATATCAAATTTATATTAAATTATAGATTATTATAAGGATTTTAATGTTTTCAAAGTTCTCTCATTTATAAAATTTTCAGTTACTTATTTATTGACAATTGCCATTATAGTACCTAAGTTATTAATGTTCATTTTATCGTTCAATCAAATTTTCGCTTAGAATACCACATTTTTCTTTAAGTATATATAAACCTTTCGCAATTTAAATATCTATACTTTTGTTTTTTTAACAATATTGTAATATAAATTAGTACATCAATTTTTTTTTTAAACTATTTTGAATTTAAAATAAGAAAAATAAAACGAAATTTTATTTATATAATTAGATAAATAATGTAAATAGTGAAAACTTCCATTAATATCTAAATTTATTTATAAGATGAAATTGTTTCTCATATAAATTGTAGGCTTTCGAAAAATAAATTGTTTTTGGTTAAATTTGAAAATAATTTAGCATATTAAAATAATTTTTAATACCTTCTTCTTCTATAAATTTAGTATGTACTTCTTTTACTTATCTTTTGATACAAGGAGATTACCGAAGCGAATTAGCGAAATAGGGCGAGAGGCAACAACGAACAGCGAGCTTTAATTGCGAAGGCCGTATTTTCTTTCGGGATTGTTTACGCGAACAGGCGATGTAATTGTTTTCCCTTTTCTTATTCTCTCTCTCTCTCTCTCTCTCTCCCCCCTAGAATTCACAGTTTAAAGTTTCGATGCTTCTAACAAAAAATCTGTTTTACAGTTAGCTTCTCCATTCGCTCTATCTTCTGAATATTTTTTCCATTGTTTTGCAGTGAATACTAATTAAGCTCTTTTTAATCTTTGAACTCATTATGAATTGATATTCTCATCTGCATATTTATAGAGAACAACTGAGCGTCCATTTTTCGTTTATTTAAGAAGTTTTGTTAAAGATTGGAAACATTCATAAGAGTTATGATTAAAAAATTTGAATGAACGATTTAATCGAAAGATATTAGAAGACATACTATTATAGATAGATTCTTTTCAATCCATTAAATTCTGAAAAAATTAAAATTTCATTTAAATTTTTCATTTGAATTTTTATCAATTATAAGATAACGTTCTTAGAAATGAACGAACTTTTGGTTTTCATTTCTTGAAATTGCCAGCGTAAAAACATGAAAGCTTCATATCTTTAATCCAATTTTAATGGTACAAAATTCGGATCTTTGTAGAGGTATATTTTTAAGTTTATTGAAAAGTTATTTTATTTATTATAATTTTTTATCTATTTAAAGATAGACTTAATATATACATGGAAAAGTTATTACTTTTTAAAAAAAAAATTAAAAAATTTGTATTAGTGCATCAAAACACAGTATAATCTATAAAATAGGAAAAATACTCGTAGTTATATATTTAATTAAAAGAACTTATATTATGTGAAATATAAATTTCTAGATTACTAAAATATATTATTGATAAATATACATTGTATGCAGGGACGTATTATATTAATATTAATATTAATGTATAATATTAATCAATAAACAATGTCAAAAAGTAATTAAATTATTTTATACCTACGCAAAAAGAATATAACATAATTCTACAATATGAGATAATATATGAGATAAAATATGAGAATAAAGATAATATGTTTGACAAAAATACTTAATTAGCAGTTTAAAGTATGAAATATATTAAAAAAAATTAAGCTTTTTACTTATTAGTAATTTACAATAGAATATTGATGTAATATAAAAAATATTAATTAGTTTGACTATTTGTTAATTAATGAAAATAATATTATATTAAAATACAAACTATCTCAAAATATACTGAGAACATTTTAATTAATTATAGAAACAATTTTAATATAATGAAGCATATAGACATGAAATAATTGCATATATTCAATCATTTTTAGCCAACGCAGGTTTATAAAAAGATGATTAGTACAGATATAATAAAGTAAACAAACATTAAAAGATGAGATTATATAACTATAAACATGTTTTATATTTTCAGCAAGCAGCCGAATTATAAAGTTAGCAGTGTCCGTTGTAAAACCAGTGGGTTTAGAAACAGATCTAAAGAAGAATGCCTTCAGTGTGTCACCATCTGCACTGAAAGCAATATGCAGTCCACGATTAAAAGTTCTTGCAAAGCCGAAGAAACTTGTCTCCAAACATTAAAGCGTTTTCTTGAATCGCCGATATATCTTTTATATAAATGAACTTTACATCAATCAGTACGTATATTAAAGTTTTACGAAGCCGTTAAATTATTTGCATTTAAATTGTTATATCGATTCGTATTTTTGCCGAAAATTCATCATAATGAAGACTATCATTAAAATGTAACGTTATGAAAATCATAAAAATAAAAAATAAAAAATGTAAAAATTGCTTAAATTTTAATGTAAAAAATCCAATATTAATTTAATTATTTTACTTAATATTTATTTTATTTATTATTATTTTATTTTATTTACATTTATTTATTAATTTATATTTGAGTGATTATTACTTCTTGTAGAATTTTAGAGCTATATTAAATTTTGAAATATTCACAAACATTATCTATTTTTTTTTTTTATTAGTAAGCTCTTTTGTTGTAAGTAGTTTACACAATAAGAATACAAAGTGATATATAAATAAAATTTTTTAATTTTAAAACGGAAATTAGAAGAGTTAAGGACACAATGGCTAGTAATATTCAGAGATTTAAATACTTGGAGCCTTACATCGAAATTTACAATATATAAAATAGTACATGTCTGCATAGTAGTTATAATAAAATATTAAATACTTGATTATGTATTTTAATGATGCATTACAAGAGATGACTTAATATGATGATTGAATAACACAGTTTAATAGTAGTATAGAACCAAAATAATACAGTTAACAAGAAAAACTTTTTGAGTATATTGAGTGTGCTTGAGTATACATTTTTAAATAGTACATTATATATTATTCTTATATTATGATATAAAAGATCTCATAATAGATGAATTTTTCTTCGGCTATTATGAATTAAGAAAATATATTAATGTAGAAATTTTTTATGACATTTCTGTTAAATAGATATTTATCGTAAATTAAATTCTTCTTAGAAAATATTATTGGTAAATACTACATGAAATAAATATCGTAACGCTGTTAAAAAATAATTTGTATGGAAATAGAATATTTAGTTATTAATTTTGCTGCTTAGATTACTTAAAGCATTTACATTATGTACTGAATTGTAAAAAGTCAAATAAGAAATAATAAATATAATGAAAAATAAATTCTTATAAAGTTAATTACATAAATTAAAATTGAAAGGAAATTTTACTCGAATAAACCGATTCAAATAATTGTAACACCATACTTTTCAAGAATTATTGTTACATTTTTATTATGAATATATAATTACTAAGCCAATAAATGTTATGAAGGTACTGCAAATACTAATGCAATTGTTTTTTTATATTATTCTCTTTACATTTACTAGTTTATACACTTTTTTTCATTTCTTTTCTTAATCCTATTTTTTACAAGTAAAGGTAAATGCAATATTGAATAAGCTCAAATAATAAATTATTATGAATTAAAAATTATAATTTGTGAATAAGTAGTTAGATTAAAATTTTCAGGAAATTTATTTAATATATTAATTAATCCAAATAAAAAAGTATTTTTCTATAAATGTTTTATTTTTATAAATTGAAAATATATTTATATATATTATATTATATTATATTATATTATATTATATATATAATACATTATATAATACTAATAATAATTATTATTATAGTACTGTTCGGGAATTAAGCCCGAGAAAAAAGAGAAATAGTATTGTAGAATGAAACAGAGGCAAAGTGGCGTGGGTAATGCTGTAAAATGGTGTTTATTTTAACGTATTGAAATCTAATGCTGTCTATAGACGTTGTGGTATACTTATAATGCTGTTACAATTTTGTATTACAAATCTTGAGTTATCTTAATATTCGGACACTTGTTGAATACCGCGATATCTTTA
>JAPYYT010003602.1:0-13469 GCA_030522565.1 Ceratosolen corneri | reverse complement strand
AAGGCATACGCGATGCATGCTTTACGGTGCCCCCCCCCTGTCACCTCCCATTACACCCGCGCCATCTTTCTCTCTCTCTCCCTCTTCCCCTTTTTTTCCTCCGTGTCGCATCAACGATGCCGATAATCGCGCGATACACGTCCACGAAGGGAGAAAGCGGGGCGCGCGAACAAAAAGGATAGAAGAGACGCGTTGCACGCATACCCGCGCGGAATATGCGTACCGGGATGAAGAGAGTCGGAAGATAGAGACAGAAAGTGCATGGCGAGCGCACTTGACCCGAAATTGTTCTTCCCGTCTTTCTCAGTGTTGCCGAACCGCGTGGCTTATCGTCTTCCTCGCGAGCATCCGAGGACGAGAGGGAAGACGAATCGTCGTCATTGCCTCCTCTCCTCGAGGAACAGGATGGCCCCACCAGGACCCACGTCATTTCCGTCCGGGGCGACATTCGCAGCGAGATGTCGGGGGCTCGATTATTATAAATAGAGGCGGTACGGATTGTTGCGTAGCGGAGATCTGGTGTATGGGAAACGCGAACTAAAGTGGGATAGGACGTTGAGGGAGGAGTGAAATTTGCTTCTATGTACAAAGAAGAGGCGGCGACCCGACCCGAACAATGCCTAATGCTTCTCGCGTCGGGCATGACGAAAGAGCCTGTGAGTGCGAGGAATGGCGATGACCAGGAGAGGGGGGGCGGGGCGGACGGAGGAGGGGGGTGGTGAGCAGCGGAATAAGGGGGCGCTTGGACTTACCGAAAGTTGTTGCTGCTGTGGTGTAGCAGAGCGCAATATGTCAGCTGACTTGACGTGTAGCTGATCGCGAATCCGCGACAGTATCCCACATAATTAATTGGCGCAGATGACGCCTCAATAATCGCGCTGCTGCTTCTTCTCTAAATGTTGAGGCTCTGACACCGTCGTCACGTCACTAAATTCGTGGCACTCTATGTCCTCGTAATCGCGGTGGCAGTCGCTCGCTTCCTCGTGTACAAAGCGGACCAGTCCGATCGCTGGCTCTTCCGTGTGATTTTTTTGCTCTTTCTACTTAGTTTGGTGTTGACTGGTCAGCCGTTTCCGTACCCGTCAGAGGCAGTGTCGTCGACGAAGGCCCCTCAAGGTTTATATGCCCTCGCGCTTTCTATGCTCGCGGCCGCGCCTTTCGCTGCTCCCGTCCCGGGCCCTCGTATATACAAGCAGCAGCTTTTCGGACTCCGCTCTTGTCCCCTCGTCGGACAACACACAATTACACACTCACAAAGCACGAAGGTAACACAAGCAGCAAAGCCGACACTCGCGACATGAGATTGAGTGAGACGAAGCGTTATGGTGCGCTCGCGAGAGGGAAGGCGCGACTGTAGGCTAAGGACGACGGGCTTCTTGAGGCGAAGAGAGATCAGCCTCCGTCCAAGTCTCTTTGCAAGAAAGTGCGAGCAACAAAAGAGAGAAGTAACAATACAACTATGCGTGAACGCTCGGTTGATATCTCGTTCTTTATATCACTCTCCCTCCCTATCTCTCCCCCTCGCTCTCTCTCTCTCTCTCTCTCTCTCTCTCTCTCTCGCCTTCCTTTTATCTTTATCTGGCTGTCGTTACTCGTCTCTGACCGTTCTTTTCGCTTGCACGCTCGTAACTCGACAGACTCGCTGGTGTTAGGCCCACAGGAATCCGATAAGATCACGACGGTAGAACGTCCTAGAGTAACAGTAGTAGCAACAGCAGCAACAACAGCAGTGAGCGAACCACCACCTTCGTGTACCTTCGATGCGTATTCCGTGTGTATGTGTTCTTCTTGCGTGCGTATGCGCACGCTAGAGAGCAGCTATCCACCTCCTTCGTGTGCTCAGTTGCACTTAAATGATAGGTTATGGGTGGGACCCAAGTCGTCCACACAACTACGTCAACGACGACGACGGCGATTACGTGTGCGCACGCTCCACCAACGACGAACGAAAGAAAGAAAGAAAGAAAGAAAGGGAAGGAAGGAAAGAATGAAAGAATGAAAGAATGAAAGAAAGAAAGAAAGAAAGAAAGAAAAGAGAGACACGATAAATCAACCGAGGTCACTCCGAGGATGATTGTGCGCGAGAAATGAGTAGCCCACCTCACGTGAACCAACAACCGAAGTCTCGACCCCGATGATGACTACTACTGATGCAAGCGTTGATTTACCACTGAAGAGAACTACAATTTAAAAGCGCTGTCTCGCGTTCTCCCACCATCGATAATCTGCCTTTTTTCTATACCTATCTCTCTTGCTCTCACTTCACCTTCTGCTCTTTCCTCCTACCCCCCACCAAAACTGTTTATATTTATTATGCACGGAGCTACATGGTTAAACGTATCCTTTTATTGTGCGACAGTCTTTGAACGATCGATGTGAACTCAAAATTAACTATCAATAACTCGCAAAAATTAACATACGAATTTAAATAGCCAATATTTCTGATGCTCATTTCGGCCTGGCTAATGAAAATTTGGAAAATGTTTTAATGTCAGACAGGTGGCGCTCCTGCATTTCGCCAATGCATTGGCCCAACTCTATAGCAACTCTACACAATACAGAATACCTCCAGGCGTATCTAGTTTGATATCCGTATACCTCGTATTTGTGCCCGTCATCCGCATCTTCTTCTCACAAAGAATATTTTTAAAAATATTAGCTACCTATACAGCGATCTATTTTCATTATTATTTTAGGCCCAGATCTGACGGATCTATATCTGGCTTTATATTCATTTCCTTAAACTTGGGGTGATGCAATAAATTTGTGAACTTATAAATATAAATATTAGAGGTTATATATAATTGCAAGTTATTTCATCTTATTTTTATATAGCATAAGAGGAACCTGCCTTCCTTCAGTACTCACATATGTAGCGTAATGCAATTATTGTAGCGAACGAGATCACTAAATTGAAATTTTGGTAACACTCATCTTTTAAGAGCGATATTTTTGTTAAAATAATGGCATCGACAAGATCAAGACGGACCAATGCCGGCAATAAAATGGCGAAACTTCTTAATGAGGAGGAAGAGGACGATTTTTATAAGACTACTTATGGAGGTTTCGACGAAACTGAACAAGATAACGATTACAAGTGAGATTAAGTTCTTTCATTCTTATCAATTTTTTTTATTAATTATAATGATTTAAAAATTATGATTAGGCAAGAGGCTGAAGCCGAAGATGAAGTGGATTCAGATTTCAGTATAGATGAAAACGATGAGCCTGTGTCTGATCAGGATATTGAAGATAAGAAAAAGAAAAAAGGAGTTTTTACAAAAGCTTATAAAGAACCAGTTAAGCCTTCGTTATCTAAACCAAAAGAAACACCGAAGAAAAAAGCTCGCAGTCAAAAAGTTTCTAGGATGTTTATGAATAATATAGGTAAGTTGTATATGCAAGCATTTTTATTAATTATTTGGTGTATACAGTATTGTTTTTATTATATATAGAAAGAAAATCAATTCGACGATCTACTGCGGCAAAATCTGCTGCGACTTTAAAACGATTAAAAGAAAGAACTGAAGATCAACGAAAAAAAGTTAAGACAGTAAGACACGATGATTATAAACCTACTCAAGATGAATTATTGGAAGAGGCACTTTTGACTGAAGAAATAAATTTAAAATCATTAGGTAATTAAATATGATTCAAATTCAAATTTCGTATGTAATCTATTATACTTTTAAAAAATTAGAGAAATATCAAAGACTAGAGAATGAAAAAAAAAATGCTCGAACAGTTCGTAAAACTAACATAGGACCTATGATAAGATATCAGTCTTTATCAATGCCTGTTATGGTATTATCAAATTCTAATAAAGAAAAAGAAATTAAAAGAAATTATGATACAAATGATAATGAAACGGGAGAGACATCTGCAAAATCTACTGATGTTAACAAAAGGTATTTTATTTCTATTCTATTTTTCTTTTCTAATATCAATGAATTGATTCATTTTATTTATTTAAAACAGTAATAAAGCTACAGGAGATAAAACAAAGGATTCCAACATTATATTGAAAGAAAAAAGTTTTGATTGCATCGAAACTAATGGGTATTATGAAAGGACTTTTGTTACATTTGAAAATGTTCAACAATTTAATGATATTTTCAAAAAAAAACAAAATTTAAGGCCAACCCTGAAATCTTTATGTGCAATTACAAGGTAATAAACACTATAAAAATTTTAATATTCATTTGCATATATTAAGATTTAATTTTGTAGATTACCAGCAAAATATTGTGATCCTATGACTCAATTACCATATAGAAATGTTCAAACCTTTCGACTTTTAAGGGATGCTTATTATCAACAAGTTGAAACACAATCAGATCTCAACAATCCATTAATTACGACAGAATTGGCACGATGGTTGGAATGGAGACAGAAAAATAATCAAAACTTTCAAAGAAGTACTGTACGCTTAGAACCTGCATCAGCTTCTGCTCCCTAATGTATTGTAATTTTATAAAATAATTAATTTTTGTATTATATTTCCCTGTAACTATCACTAACTTAAATAAAAATATATTATTGTAAATAAATATAGTATACATTATGTTTCCTCCATCATTGGTAAAATAATTTATGCGTAACAAAAAGAACCAAGAAAAAAATTCATTCTCTTCTATAACGATAATTTTAAATTTCTAGACTTCTGCAAACTAATGTTCGTTTATCTTTTATTTTAATCGAATCATTAGATCAACGAAATAAATTACTGATGAACAAATTTATTTTAAAAAAATGGATCAAATAGTATAATGATTAACAATAAAAGATTAGGGAATTTACGCATATCGTAGAATTTTCGAAATGATGAATTTAATTCATCCTAGTTGCATTTTTCTTGTTTAAAGCATTACGATAAATTCTTATTTAAAAAATTTTTCTTTCAATAATCTTTTATATATAGGTGCACAAAACCATACGAATATCTGAATTTATATAATGCATTCTTTCTCGCTTTTGTGTTTTTTCTTTGTTTAGTCTTTTAATTTTAGTATCATTCTTTTTTCACCTATAATTTTACTCGAATAAAATATGTGAGATTGCGCGACAAAGAAGAATGACTATAACAAAGCTTAGTCGCTTTATGCGACATGTGTACGTCATGGCTTCGCGAGTAAAAAGGACATTTTTTGTTAGCAAGTACTAAAAATAATATTATCGTCCTCGTATCATCGTTGACGTCTTTTTTTCAATCTACGCTCCTTTACGAATAATAAGAAAGACACTCTAGGATCCCTTTGTTCTTCCTGCTTGTTTTCCATAGTCATAATCACTGCATTATTCAAAAAATTGATAAAATCTCTCTTAAAAACCATGTAGTTTTAAAGTACTTGAAGAGTTGAGATGACCACTGTATTGAAATATCATTACTATTCTTTTCTTTATTTAATCTCGAAAATTCAAGTTTCTATCGCAATCTATGACGAACTGAATGAATCACATTAACATCAACGCGTCTAGAAATCACATAAAATAAAAAATTTTTCAGAGCTGATTTTTTGTATATCGAATAAAAAAAGGTATTTAAAATGTATACTTAAAAACTAACATGTTTCTAAGACCGTCAAGTAAAAAGTTGAATAATGCACTCGCAACGCTTTATTTTGTTTGCGTTTTATTAGGAAGTATAATGTAACCATATCTTTTAGCCACTTATATGTGTCATAAAGAAAAGTAATTACTTTTAAAATTTACAGAACGCGTGTTATGCCGTTTTATACATAATCGTATAACAATTACGTGGAGCGAGACGATAAGCAACTATGGTGGAGACCTGTGAATGACATATATCTGATTAGTATTAGTTATTTCCACGTTTCATTTGTTCTTTTTCTCTCACTCCATCCCTCTTTCTCTCTCGCACTCTTTCTCATTCTTTCGTATACGTTCTTTCGCTCTCAGTTGATCACTTAAATATAATCCCTCGAGTTTTATCAATCTATTAAATATTTTCTTTTTATCATATATATATATACATACATACACATACATACATATATATATATATATATATATATATGTATATATATATATCACATTACAACTGTTTATATATTCATGATCACATTATGCATTGAGAATAATTGTTATATGTATTACAAAGAAGCGGTAATACAACATTTAATTATTAATAACATAAAATATGAATATCTGTTTTTATATTCTGATTCTTTTCTTACTATTATCATATAGACACATGTTTCACGAGTAGTCGCATTTATCGGCTTCATATACGCATCGAAGACGAATGCCTTTGTATACACTTTACTAAGTATGCGTACACGAGCAAAAGAAAAAATTACGGAGAAAGAGTTAGAGAGAGACGAAGTAATCATAAATTGAGTAAATGAAACAAATTTCACTTTAACGAAGAAGGTTATATAAGACAGAGTGCTTGGGCCTTATTTTGCTTAATGTGTTTGTTTATGAATTCAGTTTCGTGTGTATATTTATGTATGTCCATTTGTAATCTATATGTATTCATCTGCACGTTTAATTCACTCTTACGCCGACGTCCAATTAGGAAGTGTCGCACTTAATTGGTATTATTTTATGCGAATCAAAAGAGTTACGTTTCGTACGCGTATTTATTTTTCCCTATGGATAATCTGCGTTATCTTCTCGCTTTGGTGAGGTCAACAAACCCTTCTTGCATACAAGATTTTAGACCTGTATACATAGTCTTAGCTCTCGTGCGTTTATGCACCCACTACAACTACCAATGGCCATTACTTTGCTCGTTACTCTGTCTCTGTCTCTCTCGCTGCATCTGAAAGACCATAACAATACTAACAATTTTTCTTTTAGATTTCTCCTTGTAACTAAATAAGATTTATTCAAGTTTTATAGAATTTATTTGAAAGAACGTTACTATAAATATTTTTCTTTAATATAAATTTAATCAATTAAATTTTTAAACTTACTTGTAAAGCAAATCATTCATTAAACAAACACCACGTCACTGGCAACATTGTTTACGCATTCCCTCAGAACTCATTGTCGGCTTAACGTCAATAGGTTCTACATTTTGTGGTCGAATCGTATCACCTTCAGGAGGATCTCGTATTTGTTTCTGTGAAACAATTCTGTAGATCTCTACAATATTTATTTAACATTAATAAATACCTCTGATGACCAATTAATAAAGCAATACTATATTATACCTGTTAAAATATTTTGAAATGCTGTCTCAACATTGGTTGAATCTAAAGCTGATGTCTCTATAAAAGACAGACCATTTTTTTCTGCAAATGTTTTAGCTTCATCTGTAGGCACAGCTCGCAAATGCCTCAAATCTGACTTATTGCCTACTAGCATTATAACTATATTCTGATCGGCATGGTCACGTAATTCTCTTAACCATCTCTCTACATTTTCGTATGTTAAGTGTTTTGCAATATCATAAACTAATAATGCCCCTACAGCACCACGATAGTACCTGCAATTGTAAAAATATTTAAAATAAGAAAATTTCTAATGAGTCATTTTGCTTCAATATAGTAATATGAAAAATTATTCTTACGCAGAAGTAATAGCACGATAGCGTTCTTGACCAGCAGTGTCCCATATTTGAGCTTTGATTGTTTTGCCATCTACTTGTATACTTCGTGTTGCGAATTCAACGCCAATAGTAGACTTGGATTCCAGGTTGAACTCATTTCTTGTAAAACGTGATAAAAGATTACTTTTTCCTACTCCAGAATCACCAATAAGTACCACTAAAATGTAAAGTATATATTTAAAAAATAATACAAATTTAGCTTATTATTTAAGATAGTATATTTGATATCGAGCATTGACAAAGTTGGAATACAAAAACAAATAAAAATTATAAATCACTTAACAAAAGATAATAAAGTAATTGTTATTTCATAGATTGTTATTTAAAATTTGTTTAACATGTTTTGCCAAAGGAAAAATATACCAGCTTATGGTGTCACGAACGCTCGATTTTGTTATCCAGGTAAACGAGCGGATTAAAAGCCAAATCGACATTAGCCATCTATGCGATTTGCACCTTAGATCGACATACAGTAGGAAAAAAGTAATAAATTTTTTGTATAGTACACGAGGTGAATCATTTTATCATCGTCAATAATCAGAGACGATTTAACTTTTAGCAAAAGACTTTTTAGATTCGCGATAAGATGAAAGATACGAGTTTTCAGAAATCAGATATTTATGTATGATTATGGGTTCGAGTTTTGAGGTAAGCAATTCGGGGCATAAAATCGGAATATTAATTAAGCGTCGTCATAAGACAGGCAGAAACCGAACGTTGACAAGGCTTCGCGAGCGTGACGTGCCTTTTTCTTACTTTCTTCTCCCTCTCTCTCTCTCTCTCTCTCTCTTTTACACATGCACACGCGCGCGCGTACACAAACTCTCTTTCTATTGCTCTTTCAATTGCATGCATGTACACATATCAATAATACAAAAATATGTCTCTATTGCTTCCTCTTTAATGACAAACGATTTACGCTTTAGATAACATCATTCGTCTGACAGATAAGCTTTTACAAAAGTATCGCACACTTCATTTAATCATTTTGTTTTTTCGACATCTTCGACAAAAAAATATTTCGATCGATTAGCCAAGATTTGCATACTCTCGACTGACGACAGAAGATGATAATTAAGCTTACACATATAACAATTAAAGCCCGCAACAGCAATACACATCCCTAACATGTAAATACAAGGAAAAATAAGATAATTATTACCTTTGAACAAATAGTCATACTCATCGTCTCGAGTGCCCATTTCAACGTCAGAGACGGTAGAACTTCTCTTCCACTCTCCTTCCCCTAGACGGACGGTGCACCAATCTTACTTGAATATCTCTCTCCTAAAGAGAGATGAGTCAAAAATGGATTGATAATAAAAGGGAAGCGAAAGGGGCAGGAATGCGAAAAGGAAAGATTTGTAATAAAGTAGGAGACGAAGGGAGAGTAAGAAAGAAAGAGAAAGCAAGTCAAACAGGCTCTCTCGTATATTTATGTACAGAAAAGCGGCAGAGAAACACACGCGTGAAGAGATGCACGCAAGTTGACTGTTACAGAGAAGTAGAGGCTCCGAGGTGATTGGAAACTCGACACTGCGACCTCGTTTGGCAATGGCTCTTTTCCTTTGCTACGTGTTTATCACTACTTTTAACAAGAGTTTGTACAAAATGAAATTGTCACAATCGCATTCGTTGTTATAGTACACGACAAATTATATTTTCCTGTCTTTCAATTTAACTGTACAATATGGCCTCCTTTCTATACGCCCCTCCAAATGAATGACCCGATCTCCGCGCATGCGCGCACTTACCTAACCCACTTATATCACTTATACGCATGCGCAACATTCTGATAACGAATCTTCTTTACGGTCATACGGGCGGCATTTTTACTTATTTTGCTTATAGAAATACAATGTATATTCAAACAATATGGATGGCGCGAAAATTCGCTACACTATCATCTTCCCCAATACACTTACATATTTTTAAGTTAATCTTCTTCCATCGTGTCTTTCGTCCTTTTTCTTCATTTCCCTTTTCATTATTATTTTAAAAGAGTATGTTTGTAAGTATTCTGCGACGTTTATATTTAAAAAAGTTAATATTGTAATTTGTAATGAAATGTTGAAAAGCAAATATAAGAAGAGATAGCATTATAGAAATAAACTTGTCAAAGTATTCATTACAATGAAAGTGAAGTAGCCAAATACGTTTTTTAAAATTTTTTTATTACATTTAAAACTAAAACATATCTCAAATAAAAGTTTCTACTAAATGTTTCCTTATATAGAATAAAAATATCCTTTCAATGGTTAATAATTTGTACAAACTTAATTTAATATTGCATTTAAAAAATTAAAGTACTCACGTTGATATTTATTATTATTCAAATTCACAAGAAAAAGCCATTTAATAAATAAAGTCTAGGTATTTACTTATGTATGTAATATAAAATGAACGTCGAAAAATATTTATTTTTTGAGTTTAAAAATGATATACTCTTATTACCACATATGTGTATAAATTATTTTAAAAACTGTTAGATCAATTACATTAATTACTCATTGCAATATTGTGCCTTGAATGGCATGTTAGCATTGAGGTTATTTATAATTTTTTTTCATTACTATTTAAAATTACCAAATTTAATGGTTTTTGTAAATTATGAGCGATATTTAATATTTATTTAAAGTTAAAATTCGTGTATAATTCTAATCAAAACAATAATTTTTATAGGAAAAAAGATTAGTTATAATTGTATAATTCTTATAAATCATAAAATTCAAGATGATTTTCTACAATAATTTTATAATTTTATTGTAATAATTTCTAATGGTAAAAGTCTAGAAGCACAGTTTAAATATTCATTAAAATATTAGTTTACAGCATTATTTGTTTACAATTATAATATTTCCTTTAGTACACAATGGTAATAAAAAAGTTAAATATGATAAGAAATAATACTATAAAACTCAATTAAGAAATAATCTGTGATTACGAAAATAAAAAGTATGAAATCTAAAAAATAAGAAGTAAATTTATGTTATAGTTTATAAAATCATTGCAAGGTCCAAAATATTTAACATTTTATATTTACAATTGGCTATATATTATGTTACTGCTGTCATGTATATAATTAAAAATTTTTCTTATTTCTTTTTGTTAAAGAAGCTGCATTATATAAAACATTATATATATATAAAGTGCATTTATATAGCACATTTATTAATAAATTATATAAATGGTTAAAATAATGTAATAGATAAATTCTTAATAATAAATCTTTTTTATTTTTTTTATTCCTGATTATCCTAGAAAGAAAATTTTATTAAACAGTATTTATTTATTTATATATTTCAAGTTACATATTCTTACAGCTTATATATATTAACATATGAATAGAGATATATATAATTTATCTGTTTACAAAAACAAAATAATAATTTTTATTTTCCACTCAATCTAGTCAGCATGGTAAACAATGTAATTTTTTTTTATATGTATATTATTATTTATACATTCAATAAGTATATATATATTTATTTTTAAAATTCAATAGCGATCAATTGTTTTTAATAAATCTCTTCTACACAAATTAAATTTTATAAAATTACATATTCCAAAATGTGTCTAAGAATTATCTATTACTTAAATTTAAATTCCTCGTAATATAAAGTCTATTCAATTTTTACATCAGCCTATTACCAATAGTTTTTTACTACAAATCATCCGTTTATCAAATATTAAAGTAAAATATGATTAATTTAAATAATTTTTAATTACTTTATTGGTTTGATTTTCAAAATTTTCGGTATGATTTAATCTGACAGATGCTAATATTTTTGTAACTGCTAGTTTCATAGATAATGTTATTAAATCTGAATAATGTAAATCACTCTAATAAATGATATAATAAAATTCATAAGATAATTTTGAATAATTTTAGAAATATATTATTAAATATATTTACTTATTATATGAAATATATTACTATTTAACTACAGCATATTTCTATTCTTAAAATTGCAACAAAAGAAAAACTACAACGATTAATAACTTATATTTATTGAGTTATAATATTGACTAATAATCTATTGAGATAATTAGAGTATTCTCTATTTATTCTTTATACATAATTATAAGTTCTTGCAACTTATGAAAATTACATTAGCTTTTTGTTATTGTTTTAATAAAGACAATTAATGAATATGTCAATATTCACTGTGTTGACAGAATAAATATCATTATTAAAAGTAGTCTATAACAACAATATTACTTTTTGTTTTAAATTATTTGGTTATCATTTTTAATGTGATATATCAAGTTCATAAAATTATTAGATATATATTGTAAGAAATAAAAGAGAATGATGAATAAAAAAAAACAAAGAAAACCTATTCATTATAAAAACTATTCATTATAAATTACTACCGCGATTACATATTTTTAAATTTTAGCTTTAGCTATTTCTTTAAATACCATTATTATGTTAGAATAAAAAAGAAGAATTTGAGTTGGAAATATATCTCTAAGGCTTTGATTTTTCTTAAATAAATAAATTAGTTGTATATGAATATTGATATTATAATAATTAGTATATATAATAAATTTTAATTTTAATTTATTAATCATACGTTAAATTCAAATATGGTTTTAAACAATATTTTATATTTTCTAATAATAATAATAATAATAATAACTATCTTCAAATAATTATAATTAGGATTATAGTATACTTCGACATTATTGTATCAAGCATATATATAGCTTATACATAAGCGAAACATCCGTTTATTGTTTGAATAGTGTTGAAATCCTAATGTAAGCACAATTATCTAACATGGATTTAAGTGTGTACACATTTTTACTAATTATTTTTTCACGTAGTTGTTTCTCAACTTCATGTCTACTCGACAATACTGTAAATGATAAATAATAAAAGATCCAATTTGTTTAATTTTGAACGAGTTGACTATGATGTATTTCACTCGTGGAATTTTGTGAGTTTATGAAACTTCAATCTTCACATGACACCACCAAAAATTATTGAAATTCCCAATAATTTTTTAAATCAATATATTACCGAGACAGGTCCATAATTTCTGACACTAGTGAATTTCTTGTACTTGTATATGCCTTGAAATTTCTATCTGCAGTAACAGCTCGTCTCTCTTTGTAAATGTTTCGCCTATAAAGAATATATCATGATTTCTAAACAATAACCTTTATGATTTCATAAAGTAATGCTTATACTACTAAATAATATCAAAGCTATCGTTTGGCATGGTTATAACTTCAGTACAACAAAATAATAATATAATTATATGCTAAATATGATAAAATATAATTGGGAGAATATAATTCGCAAGATTTAATCGTTGCGACCACCAATAAATGTGAACCCTTCTTCTAAAAATTAGCAATGTTAGCATGCGCCATCTAACTGGTTTTGGAAACAACTACTTTACGGCCAAAAACAAACTATAATGTAAGACTGTATCAGGTTGTATATAACTTTAAAGTTGCTGCTTATCAAAGTTTATTGATTTAGTTTATTATTGTTATCTTTGGCATATACACTGATGAATGGATAATATTATGTTCCCTCGATTTTTTTATTTTATAATATTATTTTGAAATGAGAGCCACTGTCGCAGAGTATCTACTACACATCATACTCAAAATATATTTCAGCATTTTAATGCCATCATTATTCAAAGTATTAATTTATAAAATTGTCTAGTTTATTTTTCTTCTCCGACATACATTGTTGTATAATCTATTTTTCATTTACTTACAATACAAATGGAAATTATGTTACTTCGATGGAAGTTATACGTTGAAGTAGTCCTATAATAGTTAATTATTTTAGGGTTATATTGTAAGTACCTTATAATCAATTTTATTTCTCAATAGAAATGAAATTTTTATAATAAAATTTGTC
>JAPYYT010003601.1:0-12313 GCA_030522565.1 Ceratosolen corneri | reverse complement strand
GGGGGGGGGGGGGGGGGGGGGGGGCGGGGGGGGGGGGGGGGGGGGGGGGGGGGGGGGGGGGGGGGGGGGGGGGGGGGGGGTAGCGGAGGGAGGAGCGGAGCGTAGAATTGAGTTGCAAGAAAATTGAGCGGCAGCGACGACTGTACTTCCAAGATAAACGAATCACGTATTATTATAATGGCCAGTTGCTAAATGGTTTTTTCAATCCGTCGGTCTCTCGCGCTTGCACATACCTCATTGGCCGGTGCCTGCTGCCTCTCTCCGTTTCCCGTTCTTCGCTCTTCGCTCTCCGTTCCTCGTTCTTCGCTCTCGGTTCAGCCGTTCCTCCCGTACCGCGCGGCCGCTCGCTTAATATTTCATTATAACCACGTATATGAGAATAATAAGATGGAATTTGTCCAGGGCACCGCAGCGAGTTCGAGGCTGCGGCTCGACAACCACGTGAATGTAAACACGAGTAATTTTAGTCTTATTGCCGAGGTAAAAATTTGCTCCGTCAACGGAACGACGATCATTTAATATTGTATATCTTGACTGGGTGAGGTGGAGGCGACGAGCCGGTGGGGCAGCGCGTGAGAGTAAAAAAAGAAGGGAGAAAAATGGCGGGCGGGGTGGGGTGGGGTTGGGGGGAGGAGTAGGGGACCACGAGACCCCCCTGAACACCGCGACCCCGAGAAATTATTTATTGGCCATTTATTGGCGCTGTTTTTCTTACGTACGTGCAACCTTGCTTAAATTTTCACTCGCGAGGACCTCCACCTCGACCCGGCAAACTGCGCCACCGCGTATTTGAATAGTACAGCACATTCTCGAAGAAGAAGGAAGCCAGAGAGAGAGAGAGAGCGAGAGAGAGAGAGAGGGGCAACGAGAACCTCCGCAGCGACAGACCAAAAAGACGACGGATTTTCATTAGCATAAGTTCCTTCATTCTTCCTCCTTTCTTCCCCCTTGGCCTCGCTTCTTTTTTCGCCTGTCTTTTTGGTCGTCCCAGCTTTTTGCGAAAAAAAGAGTAAAGAGGGAGGCTCGCTCGCACATGAACTCACGGCATAATCCCCACTCCGTGTGTGTGTGATGCCCGCGCGGGTCCGCGAAGTAGCAGCCCAGAGCCTATCATTATAGAGAAGGAATCATTGGATGATCTTAATCATGCGAACCTCTCTCCGTGCCTTCACCTTGGCCAATCGCGTACGCCGATTTCAATAATGGTTTCCATCGTGCGGCCGTAGCTCAAACTCGGAAATATCATGCAGCCAGCGAGAACCTTTATTCTCTCTCTCTCTCACTATATACATATATATACATATATACACACATATATACACACATATATATGTATATACATATATATATGTATATACATATATACACACATATATGTATATACACATATATATGTATATATATGTGTGCGTGTGCGTGCGTACAACACGAGAGCGCGCAAATAAAGAAAAATCTTTATCTGCCTCTATCTGCGCATCTTTCGCATTGAGCGGATCGTCGATCGACCAACATTACGTTACTCTTACGTTCCTATCCACTTTGGCTCGCGCAACTCTTAAAAAATTTACAAACGACCATTGAAAATGATTGCGTTTACTATGACTGCCCTGCCAACACTGCTCTTATTATGTATTCAATAACACGCCGATAAGCAAGTCTCGCATTCTCCAATAGCTCGGTTTCCGTTTTACACGTTATCATGTAAAAATACAAATCGCCTCTCACAGTCATATGAAATTATTGATTTTTCTTCTTGCAGAGAAAAGAAACAATAAAAAAGCAAAAAAAATAAAAAAAAAAAAAAAAAAAAAGAAAGAAAGAAAGAAAGAAAGAAAGAAGGAAAAAAAATAAAGAAAAGGAAAGAAAAGAAGAAAAGGAAAGAGAAAAACGCCGAAACCCCGATTCATTTAGAATCTTAAACGCAGCTTACGATATCAAAAACTTGGCTACGATATGGATATATACGGATTTAAACAATGAGAGAAAAAACTTTTCCTGCTGCGTATTAGTGAAATCATAAAGTCAAATTTCATGGCTGCCCAAGATTATTCTATTACATCGAAACTTTCTCAAGTCGGCATAAGAAATGCATCTGACTTCATCAAGAATTTCAATAATACCGAACAAGAAGTGGATGAATTTGCATCCTTCCTCCTCACTTACTATACAAAATAGCTGAATCCATGATCTCGTACACCGAGTCCACTCTTTTCCAATTATTATTACACAAAGTGACATCTTACAAAAATGAATAAACATTTTAATTGTATATTTTTATGACTGCGGCCACGGCGCAACTCTCGTTATAGAATAAAAGTTATAAAAAAAAAAAAAAAAACGTGAGAGCATCGATTTGCACGCTGTCGATTATTACGGACAAGAAATTATTAACAATAATTTATAGATTTTCCACATACCACAATATCGCTTAAATGAGAAAGTCAGAACTAACTGATAAAGGAAATAATCGTTTCTATGGCACGGCTATAACTTTTATTTCTCATATATCACCGTACTATTTATGCAAAACGATCAATACTGTTCAAAATTGATAAAGAATCTGCGTTTTGACACAATGAAACCGACGGCCACACGTGAGACTAAAATCATTTAAAATTACTTTTCAACGTATTTGTTGTGCGATTTTCCGACGGATTCCTCTAAATTTATACGCACCTCTACTTCCAATATACACACACGTACACGCACACACACGCATATATATATATATATATATATATATATATATATATATATATCAATTGAAAGGCAAAAGATTAGAGCAGAGAGACCAAAGGCAAAATGGCAAAATTAATTAACAGCAACTTTACACTTACATTTCTCATTATTAATGCGATTCGACGTCAATGCTAATCTTAAATTCAAACAACAAAAGCTTTCAATAATACAAAATACAATCATTCAATCGCATCGACATAATGAAATTCCTCCCACGACAATAACAAATAAATGCCATTACATTTTTCTTAGATGAGACGAAATTTACTTATATTATACGCGCAAATGCGGTAGAAATTTGAGTTGAGGACATCTGTCTTACAAAAATGACTCTTTTCTCTCTCTCTCTCTCTCTTTCATTTTTCTTTTTTTAAACGGTACATTAACCTTTTTCAGCGCCACACTAAAGCTACCATTCTCGCACGAAGTTTCTCCACTTCTTTTACCGCAGTAATAACGTGCAAAGCGCAACACTAAAACAGATTTTTTTCAGATATTTATTGCATGCGTTTAGTTACATTCGCAATTTTTTTTTTTTGCGTACGCGCATACATATTCTCTTGTTCACAAGTATTATTATATGGACGTTTCGCAATAAAAATAAAAGCACGTGACTGCTTCATTACAATGAGATATTATTCATTTCATATGAGATGTACGCTATCGAATCCGTGAAGCATAATTTACTTATTTCTCTGGGAGCAAATATTATTTACATCAGCCGTGTTGTGTGCATTTCACAGTCGGAAGAAAAGGCCATTTTAAACATTAAAATTGTTACATTTCATTAACCTACATTTATTCCGTCTCCCTTTTCCTTACAACATCTATCCGCTTAAACTTATAGGTTGTATAAACAGCGACCATAACAATAATAATAATAATCATAATAGTAATAATAACCTTTACCGTACGGTAATGAGTCAATCTTTAACTATAAGATTAGTCTCGGCACTTTTTGCGTAGGATTTAAAATATAATATTTTGTAATTTGTCCGTAACTAATTGCCAGACTTCGCTGCATATCTATTTATTTTAAATATAAAATTTCTTGTAATGGAATTGCTTAAGCTAATTAGAGACACAATAGGAATTAAATAAGCTTTCATTTCTTTCCCATTCTTCCTGCAGTCGTAACGAAACAAAACAAAATTCACTAAGCGAATCATTTCACGTAAAAAAATAAGCACACGAAAAAGTAAAAATAAACTTTGCATTTTATTATTTTATTTTAGATTTTATTGTATTGTAAAGCATAGGCGTAAGTAAAGGTAGCGTATGACTAATCTGTCAGAGGCTTAGAATTTCTTCATTATTATTTATTAAAAAGGGGAAAGAAAGAAAATTATGTATTAAATGCATATTAAATAAATGTTATAGACTAATAAATAACTGGGGATATATAACCGTCTCCTTTTACTACGATATTTTCGATGATAATAAAATGCATCTGCTAATTTATCAAATAAATTTTATTTGTACAATTACCAAGAAAACATTTTAAATTTAAAAAATTTTTATTACGTTATGAAGGCGGAAACAGTAAATTGCATCAGTTGGTTATTAATCCTTATATCGAAAAACTTTGAGCATTTATTCATTTTAATATATATATATATATTTTTTTTCTCTTTTTTTTAAGTCACTGAGGCAATAAAATGTTTTGATTGTAATTACAATTATGTAATTAAATTATTAATATATTATTAACGATTTATATTATCGCTTATTATTGTGTATTTCCAAATGCAATATTATAATATATGTCAAGTCAATTATTTATTTTAACGACTTCCTTATACGTATAAATTAATGAAAAGCAGGCAATGAAATAATCATTTCATGAATGCATTTAATTTTCTGTATTCTTGGTCTTATACACAAAACTATATTTAAAATCATTTTGATTAGGAACTGATTAGGATACGTAAATTTTTCAACATATGGTTTAGTATTTGCTCAAAAAAAATTGTTGACAATTAAAAAATTCAGAAAAATTAGAGATAAAGTCTCGAAATTAATAACAGTATGCTTACTTTCATAATTTTCTAAGTTATCTGAGCTTGTGTTTAATTTCTTTCAAAACTTTACGTAACCCAATAATAATAATAAAAATAATAATAATAATAATGATAATAATGATAATAATGGTCAACTTGTGTGTTTAATGGTATAATTTGGAGCTCAGTATGAAGTTGCTTTTCAAGCGTAAAGTCGAGATATTGGAAAGCCATGAAAAATAGAAGATACCAATATTATTATTAAATTTGACAGACGCAATTATATTAAGAAAACACTGATTTAATGCTCGAAAATACGACCTAAATAATTAAGAATGAAAAAAGGGGGGGAAAGCAGGGAAAGGAAAGAAAGACCGAAAGACAATGTTTTGTATAAAAGAAAGAATTCCTTCGTATATCTCTATGTAGCGATTTGCACTCCATTTGTCGTTGGTAATTGCTCCTCATATCTGTTCTGATATAAATTTCAATATGTAGTATAGAGACTTAACTGTAAGTTTACACTTACTTCAAATGTATGTACACGCCGAAGCTGTGTCTCGTAATAAAGCTTATTGTTAGTTATTTTATTATACTAGTAAAACTGTTTATGGATTGTTTTAAAAGTATGCAATTGGCATGTTAATTTTCACAAATATACAAATAATATGGCATTGGAAGCTTCAAGTACATTAAGAAGCTCGTTGTTTTCGGCCAAGTTTGAGTGCGTTGAGGGCGTGAACGCGTGCGCGTGTGTGTAGAAAATTACATTTCGACAACTGATTTTTATTGCCCTTTTATTATTAAAATAAACGCACACATTGATGTTAAAACAATCAAACCAGTTATAAATTTATAGTCCAAGATTCACGCATGGATATTTATTCTACTTGATATATAAATAAATTGTATTAACGGACTGATTCATGTGTGTTTTAATTGCTGGAATAGCGAGGCGATAATATTTCATGCAAATGTAAACTTTACTATCGTTTACCGTACATAATTTGCAGATAAATCTTTGTTGGAGGATCTTATTCGATTTGTACCATAAAATGCACACGAACTGTGAAACACCTGCAATATTAGCATATTTAGAGGTGACAATTTCTAGTTTTAAAAAATCAAAAGTAAAAAAAAGGGGGGGGGGAAGAAGAAAAGAAACAAGAAATTGACGGAAAGCGCAAACAAAAAAAAAACATGAAAAGGACGGAAAGCGCAAACAAAAAAAAAAGCCTTGAAATAGCAATTTGGCGTTGAAAGTAGAGCGAAGGCTAGAGGAGGAGAAAGAGCAGCGGGGATAAGAAGAAAGTGAAAATCCAGTGAGCATAACGAGGAGCCTTGCCTTGACCATGAATATTTTGCGTGTGTGCGTGTGCATGTGTGTGTGTGTGTAGCCGGGTTCTCGAGTTCCCCACTGCCAGTCTCAATTGACGCGATAAAGAGGACGATAAGGACGAGGTCGGATAAAGGGATTCCACCCTTGAATTTCGAACGGGCCAGAGCCTTGTGTCGGTGCCAAAGGATGAAAAAGTCGCGCTTACGGTATACTTGGTGCGAATAAGGAAGCCAGTGGGGCTGGAGGGTCGGGAGGAAGGGAGAGCCGAAGCGCGAGCCGAAGCGGGAGTGAGATGGCGAGGGGAAGTCGCGCGCGCGCGCGCGCGCGCTCGGCCGAGAGAAGTCGGGGGCTCGTTCGTGCCGCATGAAACGGCCCGGTGATACCTTTCATCCCCGGGAAAACCCGTGAAAACCGCCACTTGTTGCATTACCCTGTAGCTCGATTGAGGGAATATATGTGTTGGTAGGAAGTGCGCGGCTGCCGCTACTCTTACTGGCGCCGACTGCTCCTCTCCCGTTACGTTTGAAATACTTGCGGCAAGCGCAGACTGAGCGAACAGGAGGAAAGAAGGAAGAGAGAGAGAGAGAGAGAGAGAGAGAGAGAGAGAGAGAGAGAGCGAGAGGCAAATTGCAAGAAGTGACGCGCTCATCCGTGCGAGCGCACTTGAGCGGAGTAGCCAATTTTGCTGCCAAATGATCAGCTTCTCGCTTATCCTCCGAGTGGCTGGCATCGGCGTATCACACGTATTTATCGCCAATAAAGCAGCATCGCGAGTTTTCATTTGGGAAATATAATTGTCACGGCTCGGGTGAAATGGCCTCTTGAATATGCGCAGGCATTAATATCTCTTTTATCCGAATCACGATGTTGGTCGTGAGCTTCTTTTTGAATTTGTTCTTTTTGACAAAAAGGAACTTGATCCTCCTCCTCCCGCCCCCTCCACCACCCGTCGCCGTAGTTATTGATTTACGTTTTGAAATTTTACGCGCAATAAGCCCAATAAAATTGTAGATGCTGGGGGGGAGGGGGAATATTTAGGCGCCAACGGTGCACCACGGATGCCACGAGTCTCTCTTAACTATTATCAAAAGTAATTTGGGCAGCCGATTGCTCGAATTATTACCTCCCGGGAGAAATTGCACTCTTAAAGCTGGACGTGGCGCAGCAGGGTTGCCATTCGACTAGGCCGCCTTTAAAAATAAACCATTCAATCGTGACTTCCAGAGAAGAGGACAATCGAGTCGTGAAAATGTTTGAACAACATTCGTGTTATTGCACAAAGAGCGTAAACGAAGGCTTTTTCCTTCAATTTTATATTATGATTGCCGTAATATGAAAGATAACTCGCCGGCATAATATTTCTTAATTGCACGAAGGTACGGGTAATTTGAATAAAGATTATATAGCCATTGTTGGCTTTAAATACGTAGTTGTAGGAACGAATGCTCATTCCTCGCCGAATCACTTACAATTTTAAATGCATTTGAATAAAGCTTGAATAAATTATGAGCCGATGGCCGCCTCGGCCCCGCGGAGTCGGCGCGCCAATCGCGAGCACGAGAGAACGAAAAAAAAAAACCAGGAACGCGCCGCTCTATCACACTTAAACGACTTTCGAGGCAAGTAAAATGTGAAAATAAGGAACGATAAGCAAGGCTATAATTGCAACATGGCCGCGCAAATTATTTAACGAAAGCGTTTTGAGAAAAAGAGGCAAGATGCCCCCCGGGGGGGATGGGGCAGGGGGGGGGGGCCGCGCCGCGCGACTCGACTTGGGCATTAAACCTCCTCGGCTGCGTCCGCGGCTCCGTCCTCGGACGCAGCCCGGCTACCTGAGAGGCTGCCTCGGCAACCCCGGGGAAACGACTGGCTTCGCCACATATTAAAGGAGGCGAGAGGGCTAGAGTTAAAAAAAGAATAGCGCCGGCCGGTCGTTGGGCGCGAGATTTGAGGCTCGTCGCTGGTCCCGCTCCCGTAGATGCCGCGAATTTGCATGGCCAACGTGCAATTTCGCAGCATCTCCCTCTCACTCGGCAGCTCTTTCGGCCGCGGCAGGGATTTCGCGCGCGCGCGCGCGCGCCCGCGTACTCCCATCGCGACCCCCGTTCCTCGGCTTTGTTGGCTCTCACTGCACGGCGTCCTTCCTCACCTCTCGCGGGCGCAACCGGCACTTACTACCGGCTAGACGCAAAAAATCTCTCGAAACCCTTGGGAATGAAAGCGCTCGCGGTGCTCGATGGCAGTGATCAGGAGGCCCGGGTAATAGCAGTGCCCGCGGACTGCCCGGAGCACCGGAGCGACCGAACGCCGGAGCCCGCGACCGGGCCCCACCCCTCCACTCCCTGCTCCCGAGCAGACCTTCCGGCCCGACGGCTCTGTCCATGCGCTTCTGCATACTCTCCTGTCTACGCGTCCTGCGCGCATGCACGCACACGCACGCACACGCACGCACACTAGGCGGTGGCGCTGATTAAGCTGGTGGTGGTGGTGGTGGCGGTGGTGGCGGTTGTGGTGGTGATACTGTTGCTGGTGATGGCAGCGGCGGCGGCGGCGGCGGCGGCGAGATGCGAGGCTACCGGGTACCCGGGCTGCTCCGGAATCCAAAATTATCCGTCTTTGGGGCCTCGGCTACGGCCGCTGAGCCCATCGATGTAATCATCGGTCTCGCACCTAAGACCACACTCTTGCGCACTCTTCGTCGAATCGGCCAATTATTCTCGACTATTCCGATATAAATGTGCCTCTCTCGGTCGAGAAGCCGAGACTTGGTTCCTCGCCGCCTCCTCGAGTTGAGCGTCGCTCGATCACTCGTCGCCGAGGACCAACTACCCCCTCGGCTAGGAGTACCCTCGCGACCGAAGATCGCCGTCCCCGACCCGTGGCCCCTCGCCCTGTCGCCCTAGCACCGCGCCCTTCTAAATGCCCTAATGGAGATTTAGCCACTCGGCGGGATAGCGCGGCCTTTGTCTTGTGGCCCACGAAATTGCACGGTGCAAAGGCCAAGGTCGCGGGTGAGAAGAATCCACTTTCGTCGGGATATCCGAGGTATTTAATTGTAATGTGGGGTGAGGCTGTGGTGTGGTATGATGTGGCATCGGCGAGATTGGGAGTGGAGTGGTGTACAGAGTATAGGGATTCGCGGTGTTTCGAGGGTATACGAGGAAAAGGGGTTGTTAAGATGATGGCGAGGCTGGAATGATAAGGAGAGAGAGAGAGAGAGAGAGAGAGAGAGAGAGAGAGAGACATGTGAGAAAAGTAAATGGCGGCTTTCGGGAGGGGCGTTTGATTGAAATATCGGGGCTATTATTTTTAAAAGTAATGCGCCGAAAGAAAAATGCGCTAGGGGCGGCCCAAGATTGGCCTTGAATTAAATTAATGCAAAGGATTTTTTTTTTAATTGAATAATAATGGTAGGTGGAACGTTGTCGGCTACGTCTTTCCAGCAGTTGACTGAAAATATGATTGCATAATGGGACATAAACTGTTTCTCACGGAGAATAAGTGCGCTTGTAATTTTTGAAAAATATATCTATTAGTACCGGAGGTAATAGTGATCGAGGAGTCGATTTGGCGGTTGAGTCGGTTTAACTGCCCCTCGTTACGTAGCGAGCGTGCGCAGGAGTAAAGTATAATTAATTAAAAGAATGATACTCCCGTAGGTGCTTTCATTTTCTCCTTAAGGAAATTACATTTTCCATTTGGCTTTCTTATTTCATGCGTTTCGCTTTTTTCCTTTTCCCATTGGGATGGATTGTTTCTTGCGCCTCTCGCTCGCTTCGTTGTTTATCCATTTTCGACTCGTGTGGCGCTGCGTATGCTTACGGCAAATAACTATTGTACTAGCCAATCGGCAAATTCAGGCCGTCAATGCGATCGAAGATTTTGAGTTTGTTGGTCGAGAGCTTGATTAATAGTGAACTCGGAGGACAAAATCACTCGGCCATTACAAGTATTGGCATAGAAATTCGAGGCCTTCGATAATAATTCAGCGTCCGAATATCATATTTAACCTCCACGTGGGCCAACTACGCCCCTCCTTAATCTAACTCTGACAAGTTCAATACTTTGGCAATAATAATCTTGCTAGGGAATTGTATTTGTGGCAGCCGCTAAGTTATGGGAGCGCGGGTCGTGTAATGCATGTAATTGTGAATAATTGTAAAAGGAACTTACTGGAAATTCCAAATGTTAGCGTCGAGCTGGCTGAAGTATCTGAAAAGAAAAGAAAAAGAGAGGAATAGAGAGGGTGAAGTCAATCAATATGATGCTCGATTGCTCCTCGAAAACTTGTATATTCCGAGACGTAATTATCAAAGCGCAGCAGCATAATGAAATATTGAATCTTTATGGAGGTAGCGGCGGTACGCATACATTGTACAAGAGTAAAAAAGGCTAACAATGGGCCCCTAAGAACAATTGCTGTCCGCAATTATTGTGCAATTTTATGAAGAGATTTGTAAGAATTGCCCCGCGGAATAATTATTATGCGTGGGTAATGGGAGCTTGTGGGAGAATACGGCTACTTTTAAAAATCCAGCTCGAAAATGTTTTCCAAGCAAGCAGATGGAAAGATGAATAGTACAGATTATCAAAAAAGGGAATCTACGACGCTAAATGCGATTAATCTCCGGTCGGTCGGCCGGTCGCTTAGAGCCCACAGCTCGACAAGAGCATCGCGTAGCTTCCAAACGTGTTTTTACGCGGCGCGAGCGGGTTGGGGGGGGGGGGGGGGGCCGCCGATAATGGAAGGAACGAGAGAAAGAAAGCGATAGAGAGATAACCGCTTAGCAGTGATTTATCGCGAGAAATTATTCGAATGCTAGAAAACAGCGTATGATTATCCTGTCGACTTGCCACAGCGGCCCACGTATACATGCGGCCCGTAAGTGCTCGTGTGTCCGTATAAAAGCGCGAGGAATATCCGGCCAATTAGCGCGGATAAGCCGGCGGATGCCGTCACCGCCGCCGCCGCCGCCGCCACCACCGCCGTCGTCGTCGTCGTCGTGGCCGACGCCGCTCCCGCCACCGCCCCCCCCTCGAGTCCCGCAAAAGTATCCCCGGGACGTCCTTCCTTCCTCCTTGCCTCCTCCTCACTCGAGCGCCACTACTTTTACCCGACACTCCGAGAGTGCGCGGAGCTGCGCGCTCTGCCGCGCCACGGAGCCGCCACTCGGAGCTTTGTGCTCCTCGACTCTTCGATTGTCCTCGAGTTGGCCGGTGCGCCTTTGAAGCCTCGATCAGCGCTCGCCAGCGAGAGCTTGCGGTTATCGCATTATCGAGGGAGCGGCGGACATCGCCGGCACTGAAAAAGCACGGCCAGTCCATTCGCCGTCTACCTTGTGCAGTAACCTCTTTACCGGCTTGTCCGCACATGACCACGCTCAAGGACATTATCGAGGGCCGCCCTCAAGCGTCTTGCGCTAAATTGCGTTACGCTCGGCGAGGGCGAAGAGAGGCATCCCTAGGGCGTCGGGCGGTGGCGCGCGGAGCGGGGGGTGGGGGGGTACCGGGGGAGGCCATCTTCCTTTTGTCGGTGGCGATCGCCGGAGATGGTCGCCGCCTCCATTTTACGCGCAATATTCCTCGACAGCGTCCCTCGAACTTTATCCGCTGGAAAGCTTGCTTTATCGGCCCTGGCGCCCTTCCCCGGGCCCCGATGACGGCGCGGCAGTGGCGCCGCCCGCGCGCTTTTAGCTCGCGCAGCTTCGGCATCGGGCCATCAGCATGAGCCCGTGGCTGGGCCGCAGGCAAGATTGCGCCAAAAGTCGCGGCTAAGATAAGAGTTTCCGCGTTGGTGGTGTATCTCGTGTATCTGGCCGAACAACGGAGCGACCCTCCCGGGGCAATCGAATTTGACCTCGGAGACACAAAGCGAGATTGCCGTTGACGGCCCGAGCGAGCCCCCCACCCCCGCCGGCTTTCCGGGCATTTAAATTTTTGTAGAGCCGAGGACGAACGTGCCGAGCCTCTAATCGCCTACCCGGGGACCACCTGCGCGTCACCGAGGACAGCGGCCCCGCGTCCTTTCCCATCCTTGGCGGATCGCCCCGACGTCGACTTTCCATTCTTTCTCCTCCGAGTGCACGAGCCCGAGCGGTTGCATTACGTGGCGATGGCTTTCCATGGCATTCGACTAATTTCAGGCTCCAAACGTTCCATTAAAGATTCAGCATGTAATTGCGGACGATCGCAGTCCTTTACTCCCTTCGCTCGCCTTCAGCTTCCCCTCCCCCCT
>JAPYYT010003600.1:0-12314 GCA_030522565.1 Ceratosolen corneri | reverse complement strand
ATTATAATTATAATGCATGACGTTTAGAATTATAAACTAGAGGCAAACATTTGACTGTATTATTAAAACCTGACATAACATGTAACAAACAAATAATGTATTCGAATCTTAATAGAATTAAAGCATGTAAAATATAACGAGCCAGCTGTATACATTTCCTCGTAAATATTAAATCACAATTGTTTACATTAATATTAACTTATCCAGGGTATTCGACTTCGAAATTAAATAACTATATATCGTGGAAATAATGATTGCATGTATAAGCCAAAAGAAAATAGTATCCTAATAAGATTTTTAAAATAAAATTAATCTTTCCCTACGAGTACGCATAAATGCGCGCGTGTGTGAATTACGCTATTTTTATGCTAGATTGAAAAATAATGTGTTTATACTGTAATCGAAATAAGTTTCGCTAGCTGTGGTAGATATAGCCGACCATTATTACAGCATACATAGTTTTGCATAAATCAAAAATAGTACATAAATACTGGTGGACTGCATTATACGCATGCATATGCAATGAACTGGAAAAGGGAGGGCGACAACTTTTCTTCAAAGCACAATCAATTCATATCGAACGACTGCAAAAAATATATCTCGCGCATTCGCAATTTCGCACATACCCCGTGGTCTTGCCGACGAGGGCAAACAAGTGGAGTTGACCTTACGCTCCGGCGCATAATACGCGTCAATGTAAGGCAATGCTTCGTGCATGAACTCACTTTAGCCCGCCACAAGATTAATCGCTTGGTGGAAGCCAAGAGAAAAGGCGGAGAGAGAACAGATGGAGGCAGCACTGCTGAAAATGGCCGACTGTGAGAAGGAGGAGGCTCACAATCTCGTAAGCAATTTGCCTTTGATCAGCCTTTATCTAATCATTATTTCTCCGGTGCCTTCGCTCTCGTGCGTTGCGAGCGACCCGCTTTTATCCCCCCCGGAAGATAGTCGGGCGCCCTGTGTCATTATCTCGTGAATGTACGGTTAAACAGAGGAAGGAATTCGGTGAGGCGCGCGCTAAAGTCGCGGAGTTACGTCCCGTGAGGTTATGTTGATTTGTCAATTGGCCGTCTATGGATTGTCCGCCCATTATCGATTGTGCTTTCCCAAACCTGAATTTCAAACTGAATCGCAGCATCGTTCGAAAATTGCATCCACTACCGTCGTACGATAATATTTGATATGCAGATGTATTTTTGGCTTATTGCATTTTTATGGCATTTTAATGGAAATCTTTTGTTTGTTTTGCCCGAGATCAAAGACTAATCAATGATTTGAAATTTGCGTGAAATGAAGCTTATCTGTATTATTATAGTAGCTTTCTTTCTTTATAGTAGCTTTTTTTCCTTTTATAGCAAATGGAATTCGAATGGGTTCTTCATGAAGAAGTTCATTCGTCGCTATCGCAGTTACACAATATTTTAATGGTGAGATGAATCACACCTTGATTGGAACACCAAGGAATTTAAGTATCCGAATTGGATCGGACCCGTTACATCCAATTTCGTTAACTTTGATAAATTTAACTTGATATCCGAAACATTTTGTATTATTATTTTAACGGCTCTTAAGCTTATTACTGATAAAAAAGTAATTTAAAAATAAATAAATAAATTTTAGTATCGGATCAATATCTGTTGTTTACAACAGCATTTTCATATACTTATAAGAGTAGTGCACATTTCTTTCGAGCTTTGGAAAATGTTAGTAAAATTTTCAAAAATTAAAAAGCTTCGAAGAGAAATTTATTTTAAACTACAAAGTACAGTGCCAGAGCACAATAAAATTTTTTATACAATAATAAAATTATAAATTTATTTTTAATTACCGATAAATCATTGTATTATTTGAAAGACATTTTTCTTCTTATATTTAGGAATGCGCACAACGGTTTCCATTGACTCTCTTTGGAAACGATCAGCAAAATAAGACTGACAGATTTGTATTTGCTGGTCATCACGACCAAGTCAAATGTGTTGTTGTTCTCACTGGTGATAGTATTACTAATGCTGTAAATATTGATCTCGTCAATCTATTAATTATACTTCACTGATTATTTATCCCTCTATATTTTGTTAATATCTCTAGGAAGTTAATTTTAAAGTTCAACGTCAACAAAATGTACATATGAGAACAAGTATACAAAATGATCACCCTTGGAAACTGCAACAGATTCAGGATGCTGCCAACCACTTACAACAAGCAATTGCACACATTGATAATGTCGACAGACATTACTCATTTAAGACTTCTGATGAAGTTATGCATGTTTTAGGTAATATTTTAGGCTGTTTACAACGTAGTAGGACAAGTTTAATTGTCCCCAGAAAAAAGAATTTAGATGATCTCATCAAGAGTCGCAATATGGTAAAAAATATTCTAATTAAGTGTGTTTAAATATATAAAAAGTATACTAACTCTTAGATTACTTTCTATTACATAGAAATCTTTGAATCCAAATTTACCTGAAAATTTAGCAATTAGTTTTTATATTCAAAGCTATAAGCTGGTACTTGCAGTATATCAATTAGAAAATGCACATGGCAGTGTCAAATATGAAACCCAGCAGGCTGAATGCAGCGTACCATGGCTTAATGAGGGACTAGTATTGCTGACAATTGCATTACAATTATGTCAAAGATTAAAAGACAAGGTGTTAATCACATTCTTTGCTTAATATTTTAAGAAATTTATAACAAGTAAATTTAATGAATTTTCTTTCAGATCTGCGTTTTTTCTCAGTATAAAGACTTTACGGTAGGTTCCCGCGTTCCTTTAGAACTCGAAGTAGAAAAGTAAAATATTTAATAAATAAATCGATCAGAAGCCGAAAGAGTTATCTTAATTAATTAATAATTCGGATTGTAACAAAAGAAAGCGCAAGAGTGTACTTCGCCAATTACGTGCCTAGTTCCATTATTCACTTTATTGTAGTTATTATAACGCAATTCTATGTAAATTCTTATTATATTCATTATGGAACGTAATGAAAAACTTACGTAATTACATTTATGTGCATATGCAATGATATACAAATTGCTATATTATGTATTATTACATAAAATATGTAAACAACAATAACTAAAAAAAAGACGGAAAAAGTGTCTCGTTCGTTGAAGCAGTTTATTTTAAAATTAAATTATTCAAAATAATTAATAATGACATTATTTACATATTTTAAAATGTATATTATAATTTTTATCAATACGCGAATGTCTTAATTTTATATTTATATAATTTTGATTTTAATTATTTATATACTTTCTATTATATTTATTATATATTTTAGTAATCTTAATATTATTGAAGCGAATAGAAAATTACTTGATTCGTAAATATTAAGCTGCTTCAACGGATTAAAGTAGTATATAGATTTAAATAATTTGCAATTTGATCTCGCAAGAGGTTATTGTTAATTCATTATTGTTATGCCATATAGGCAAATACTAAGTAATATAAGATAATAGTATTTAATAATAGAAGCGTCAATTATCTAATTTTTGTTGTTTTATGCTGACATTTTTGAAATGTTGGTGCGATTTTCGTCTACACAATTTGAAACTTATTGTACTTCGTTTGATGCAACGTGCAAACAAGTTCTTGAACTAGACTTGTACCAATTTTCATTAAATACATTTTAAGTGAAAATGTTTCAATTGAAAGCAACAAAAAATATGAAAATCAAGTACTTATAAAACATGACCTCGTGTGCTGCTGTAGTTCTACCATGTTTGAATAGAGCAGAAAGGAAAGGAAAAGCTGGGGAGTTTTATTTTATTTTCATGATATTGTAAATACATTTAATCACGATTGTTGATCGTCGATTATAGTTCAAAGAAAAAATTTGAAATTTTTTCAATTATAATTTTCATAAATCGATGTTTGTGATATCGAAAATGATTAGACTAAAGCTAAATTGGATTAAAGTCCATTTAATCGAGAATTGAGATTGAATAATATAACTTGAATAAATACTTTACAAATTTTATTGCATCATGTGAATGAAATTTAATTTGACTTCTTTGTAAGATTTAATTAATTGTGCACGCACATACATGCGTGTGTGGGTGTGTATAATTATGTTTGTAGTCGTTGCATGTTAATCAATTTAATTAATTAATACGCTACTACTGCAACATTATTCCTGCAGATATGTGTACTTTTTTGCGATTATTAATTAGCAATGTGGTTTAATTACATATAAATACATATGCTTATTGTTTAATATATAAAATTATACGATACATAGTTCGTAGGAGCGTATAGAAATCTTTATTAAGTTTGGCGACTAGTCACCAGGCACTTATTCGAATGTAGAATATCTAAATAGGAAGAAAATATTTCATCATCGGATACATACAAATTATATTTCACGTTTAAAAAAATCAGTAATAATAATTATAGTTTATAAAAGAAGTGATTTCTGCACCTGTGCATATAGTAAAATCAGACAATAATGGTGTAGACGTGCATTGCTGATGAAAGAAGGCCGTTGCACTCTGTTTTTATTGTTATTTAAAGTATTTCACATATATGTAATAAAATTCTAATAAAACTGCATTTGCTTATTTATTTACATTTTTATTTATTATATTTATTTATTATATTATTGTATATTAATTATTTATTCATTTATATTATCAATTAACACGGATAACTTTCTTTTGACATATATTAATGTGAATATGAATAATTATTAATTGATATATGATCGATTATTATAGAAGTAAAATGAATTTGTTTTCTTGAATTAATTGAAATGTTTTACAAAGAATTAAAACTGAGAAGTTATTAATATTAATATTATTATCATTATTATTTGGATCATATTGATTTTATTGAAGAAAATATCATTTATTTAAATTAATGTATTAAATTTCATTTTTTACATATAATTTTTAAAAAAATACTTGTAAGAAAGCCATTACAAATTTATTTCACTAACTTTATTATCATTATTTGTGATTAAAAGGAAATGTAAAATTTTTATTTAATAATTAAGAAAATTAATATGTACTTTATTTCGTGAAACTTTGAAATTTGAAGAACTATATTTGTAAATTCAGTCAACTTTATTCTTTGAAATTTGAAAAACTGTATTTTTAAATTCAGACAGCTATATTCTAAGATAAATAAAATTATTAACAACTGTAAATATAAAAGTAATAAAAATTTTACATTTAAAATATTTCTAATTTTTTGGATTTTATTATTTAACGTAATAGTATATTTTTGAAGGAAGTGATGTATAATTAGTGTATACATACGTACATACATATAGACTAAGTAATATTTATCCTAAATACTGCAATTGAAATTATATATATATATATATATATATATATATATATACAAATAGGAAAGTTGGATTAAAAATATATTTTAAGAATCTTATAAACTTTATTTTACAAAATTTTATGATTTATTTAGAAATTATTATTTCTCATTACAGAGTTCGCCATAATATTTGGATGCTATAATAAATGTCTGATCATGGGTATATTTTGGCCAATAATTCATGTGGATGGAAGCTCGAGCTCTATTGTAAATAACTATGGAACCCAAAAAAGCAACAACGCTGCGTGGTGATACCTGTATACGAACAGTGTGAAAATTAATTTCAATTTGGCAGTCGGTAAATAAATACAATGAATTACATTAACATCTAATAATCTAATTATATAATATCCTTCGGTAAAAGAACAATTAGTTATTGAAAGAAATACGCGGCTTATAAAATAACATATAATTGAGCTCTCGGAATTAAGACGGCGATCATAATAGTATAAAACTAATAATATTATTTTATATTTGATGGAGTAATCACTAATTTTGCACGTAACCGTAATTTCTTATCGTCTGCACTTTATTATTATATTTTATCTTAGATAAAAAATGTTACGTAGATAAATAGAGTAAGTTCTTTATTTCTTTTTTAATTCGTTTTGAATTTCTCAGGGAATGATGAATGGCTGAAAATTATGATTAACCGAAAGAACGAATAACTAATGTAAAGTTAAGAAACATTTGCTTTTAAAGGAATAAATGTTGTCTTATCGTTTTCTTTGTTCTTTTCTCCTTAGCGATATAGTTTGCGTACAAGTCCACCGTAAACCAGCGGTCTGGTCTCGCAACTCCATACGGAACGTCCAACAAACCTGGAATTTCGTGAAGAGTCCGAAGTTCAAGAGGAGCTCCAGGAGCCAAGCGCCCGCGTACGATAGAAGAAAAGGCAGGGGCCAGGAGGATACTTTAACAGAGATTTTAGCGGATCTCGTTATTCGCTCGCAAAATCGAGTCAAGTCTTCGACCAGCGTGTCGTCGGTTATTGTCACTGGCAGACCAGCGATGGCGTCCGGCGTTTTTCGCAACGTGTCTTTTGCACGGAGAAAGGCCCATGCGGCATTCCCTTAACAAATCGGTTAATTTCAATCTCGGTTCGCTGCAAGCGCTTCCGGGCAACGAGCTTTACTTGGGAATGGAAATTATGGTTGGGTGAGCTCGTGCGATTAATTCCTAGGGGACCTTATTGGCTATTAATTTCCTATCTATTATTCAAACGAGACGTTCACTTAATTAAGAATTGCGTGCAATTGTCGTTGCAATTTTTTAATCCATAATTCTAGATAGCTGCTTATTATATAGTAAGTACAATTATCGTGAAAATGTAACCAGCTTGATGGTATTAATATTTTTGTTTTAATCGATCAAATTGAAAAATCAAGGCTAATGGAAATAATGAAATGATTGATTTTCAAGTAGAAAAGAAATGCGTTCTGATTTAATCGTATAACCTATTATTTACTTAATCGAATTTTCGAGGCGATATTTCTTCGCGTGCGCACAATGTATTTTGCCCGTAGCCGAAACTCACCGACATAAGTTATTTGTTGTTTACCACCGGTTCCTGAAAGTCTGGGCAAACAGTTACCGCGATTCTTTGCCACATGCAAAATTATCGAAAGCAAATGTGGGTCGCCTTCTCCGTAAAGTAACGTTGGCCTTAACGCAACTGTTCGAAGTTGATCTTTTCCTAGAAGAAATGCACGTCATTTACTTTTGATCAAAATTAAGCTTCTATTTGGAATAAATGTAACATCTATTTTTTTATCAGTCCCCTTCTACATCGTTCAAATATTCAAGATTTATAAAAATTAACGAAAATAGCATTCGTTGAGCTTTGCATCTTATTACAATTAGGACCTCCCTAAGCAATAATAAACATCCTGACATATTTTTATAATTAACAATTTCATTAAGAACATCACTGTTCTCAATTCTTTTATTGAATCAATGTTCATTTAGTTTTGGATCGTAAACAAACAATAATAAATAAATAAGCAAAGCAAAGCAGAAAAAAAATCCAGCAAAATGACATTTTAATTCATCTTTATAAATCATCATATTAGGTCGAATGACATTTTCATACCATTTTTAAGCAATTTGCCATTAGATTTAATGACAATTTTTTCTGCTTTAAGTTTTGATGCAGCATATTCTCCAAATAATAATCTTTTATCATCTTCTGGAATTTCTATTTTCGATTCTTGCTTGTAAATGCTAATAGTAACGATTCCAGTTTTGAAACAAGATTGTAATGTCACTTCTGTTGTGCTGCAGTATACCAATCGACCAACGTTTTCTTCGATGCACAATTGAGTGACGTTTTCAGTAGCTATGGAAACAATATTGATTTGATTTAATGAGCGTTCTTATAAAGTTTATTTATTTATTTACGAATGTAATTATAAGCCTACCGACCAAAGTCTAAATTGTTTAAAAATTAATTAACGCTCAAAAGTATCGACACTACAATTAATATAAATAATGCTACAATAATCATATAACTAATTAATATAAATTATTTTTCATAATTATAACTGTAAAATAGAGTATTTCTATAAGCTAATGCAATTAATTATGTCAATAATGAAAATATATTTTTTAAATCATAATATTTATATGATTAAATGTGTAATGAATATCATTAATAGAATGCTACATTAATCAATTGCTTTGTGAACATGATTTACAGAGCAATCGATATGCATTCAATGCTCTATTGTTATATAATCAAAATATCATGGTTAAATAAATAGAAATAAATTTACGAATAGGAGGTTCTTTACCTTGAACATTATTCTTCTGGAGTTCATCTACGTTTGCAGGATAATCGTAGCTTACAAATCCAGCACAATGCAAGACCACGTGGATGTTTCGAAAAGCTTCGCGACACGATTCTAAATTCACTAAATCGCATTCATACAGCTTTAACTTACCCTTCGTGTCATTATAGTTTGATTCGTTATTGTTATCGTTGTATACCTGCACTTTATCAAGAGCTCTGATTTCTGAGACAACATCGTCCTCCAATAGGAATTTCAAAATATGCCGCCCCAAAAAACCGCTCGAACCTTGAATAAATAAATAAATGTATATATATATATATATATATACGAAAGGATAAATAAACGTGAGGCTATAATTGAATGGTGAAATTTAAAATAAATTTGTCGATACATCCTTTAGTCAATAATATCTTTTTATTTATCGATTGCACATTCTTTTACTTGCTTAACTCTTAGATTCCAGATACTCTTTTCACGTAAAGTAAATAACAAATAACTTATCGATTTCACGCGGATAGTTTGAAAATCTATTTTAATACGACAATGTAATAAATTTATTATCTTGACCTATTAAATAAGAAAACATATCTCACCAGTAAGTAAAACGATTTCACCTGCTACTGGATTCATATTAATACCGACGACTACACTTCATTTCAGTCTATTCGCGCGATTATACTGATGCGCTAATTTTAAATGACCAACTTACAAACAGCTACAGGTGCATTTTTACATTGCGAAATCTCGGTACATCAATTATTATCATTGCTAATCATTTTTTATTTTGTATGCATTAACAGAACGGAATTGTAATATTAATTACCAGTTATCGATGGATTAATTTTATTGTTCAAGCTTGGAAAGTTAACCAATGGTAAACATTTTTATTTATGCACATTAATATTTAAGAAAAACAACCGATATTTTATTCATAAAATATTTGCTTAATGATTAGTATAATAAAATTTAAAACATTCCTTAATAACAATTATTATTTAAAATTGAAAAATATTTATAGCATAGACAGTACGCATTTTTATTCATTTAAGTAGTGGACAATGAACTTTGTAAAAAAATATTTTAAATTCAATAATATTGGTATCTAGTATCTATCATTAATTGATTATAATCGACACGAATAAACTAAATGCACTGCTTCCCTTTAGATTATAAAAATAAGGTCACTGTTTATTTAAATTTAGTGAAAACAAATTAATTATTTGCAAAACAATATTGGCATTATATTTTCAATTGACCAATTGCAATAAAATTACTATTTTATAGGAATTTTAATTATTTTATATTAAATTTAATTTTAATATATTAACGGTTATATTTTTTATCTAATTATGATTAAAATTAAAAGTAAATTAAAAATTAAAAATGTTTTTTTTTTTGTATTATTTCATTAATAATTAAAAATTTAACTTTAGTAGTATTATTTATATTTAAATATTTAAGATATGTACAATTTATTTAAACAACTTCTGATCAAGAGTGCAAATGATGGAAATAAAACTGCTTTGAACAAATTTATGTGCTACATATGATCTTTCATAAAGACATCATTATCATCAATGTAAATGTTCTTCTATAAATTTTTATTATATTATTGTGTAGCAATCGAGCTTTGCGCATAAAAAATAAATGTAAACAAAAAAAAACTCGTTAAAAATCGACTAAATGAAATGAAAATAGCCGTAAATTTAAAGAGTAAATACGCGAGCACTTGAAAGGTGGAAACGTGATCTTATGTTTCGATATTTTATGGTTCGACAGATGATTTATATGACTCCGTGTAAAAAATTAAAGTTTTCTAACTGCGTCTCTTGGCCTCAAGACGAAAAGATGCAGCGATTTAATATTTTGCAATTATGCTCTCGAGAGCAACATGCGTTTCTCTTTGGTTTTTATTCACGATATTGATTTTGAAAGGTACGCATACTAAAAATCAAATTTTTTTTGTAAATTATTTGTTTAAATTATTATTTCTTGACTTACTTAAAATGAGTGCAGATGTTTTTAATGATGAATTATTAACAAAGGACAAACGTCATTAAATGAAAAATTTTTATACATTTTATAAAAAAAAAAAATTAAATAAATTTACAATAAGACATAAATTTTGTAAAATAAAATAAATAAAAATTGTAAAGCAGCATGTGTAAAGTAAGGGATAAGTATAAATTCTTTCGAAAAGATGTTCTAGATGTAATAATGATTTCCATCGGTATATTGTCTTTATAATTATAAATAAAATTATGCATCGAAATCTATTCATAAATTAATGCTTTGAACTGTAAATAAGATGTATTAAAAATATAAAGTACATCATTTTAAATTAATTTTACGAACTTGTTTAAAAAAAAAAAAAAAAATTAAAATACAAAATATTTAAATACACGTATTCAAATTTTTAAATTGTGGTTGTAATTTAAGAAAATGTTCACAATGATTACCATTATGTCATTAGAAAGTGTAAAATTATGTTATTTTTAGTAAATTAAACATTATTTAAATTTTATAAATTTTATAAAGTCTACGCAGCTCTATTAATATTTACATTATTTTAATATTTAATATTTATTTATGATATTTTTCTTTTTACTATTTACTAATTATTTACGAAATTTGAATATCATGAAAATTTAAAAAAACAAAGAACTTTTTTATAAAATACACACTATTGAATTTGATTTATGTCTATAATATTTTGCAATTAGTCATCTCAGTTATATACAATATTTCTACATACTGTATATTAATATGTACTCGAAATAATTGTCTATGCTTAGAAGTTTGATGCCGAATTAACGAGATGAGAATATCTTTTATAACAATGATAAAAAAATTTAATAAATCAGTTGTTTTAAATTGCTGCAAATCATTTAAAATATAGTATATTATTTCTTATTTTAGCTAAGACAGAAAACGAGGAAGATACGGAAATGTATTGTGATGATGCATATCGTGCAAAGTATATCGTGTCAACGTCACTTTTTAATTTGGCTTCAGACACAAATCATACAGGTAACATCCAAGGCAAAAATATGTTTATGCAAACGTTTAATGCGAATGAAAACAACGAACAGTATAGTGAAAATGACAAGGGTAATAGTGGTGAAAGTAGTGTAGAAATCATTGATCAAGGTTTTAATAAGCCTCCGATGAGTGTCGACAAACATTCGTTATCAAATAAACACAGCTTAAGTAATGGAATGGTAAGCAACTTTTTGAATATTAAAATAATGGTGTTAATGTACTGTAAATTAGCATTTTTATTGCAATTCATGTATAAATGCATATTAGTCGATACCTTTGTATACAGTTACTTTTAGGTTTCAAAACTTGTCCATGAAAGTTTTAAAATTGACGAGGAATACTACTACCAGAATGTTGTATTTAATAATTAATTACTTATTCAATTACGTACATAAATTTTAATGCGACTAATTAAAATTATGAAAAAAATTGAAATCTTAATATTAGGTATTGGTAAATCATAATTTGTATTAGTATTTTTCTATTTATAATCAATATACAATGATAGTATCCTAAACATGAAAAAGAAATTTGTTTGTTTATTATCCTTGTTCAGACCTCTTATACATACTTTTCGAAATTTCCAAAAGAATGTGATCGGAATCATGTTGATTATAAGAACACGAATAAATACATATTAAAAATCAATTGAATAAAGAAATTGAAGATAAATAATAATATTAGCGACATTTAATAAATTTTCAAAGTAAACATTTCTTTTACAAATAATATTCCCTTTTGCAAATACAATAAAATTTCCCAAATTTATGTATGTGCTGGAAACTTACTTTATAAATTCGATTTAGTCAATATGTACTTAATATAGGTGCAGATGCTTTATCTCATACGCTAATAAATTTGATATAAAATATTATATATATATATATATCTATATATGATAAAACTCAATATTGTACAGTAATTTAATTAGTAATTAGTAAAGATTTTTATTTGGAAATATTAATAATGTAAATATTAACGATTGAATAAGTGAACATTTTGTATTATTTTTAATGCAACATTAGTATCGTCATTTTTTATTAAATATGGAAATGAATTAAATATGGGTCAATTGGCGTATGCATGCAAATGGATCCGGTTTGTTATGTGTATATTTAGGATAATACATAGTATTCGTATGTA
>JAPYYT010003599.1:0-12315 GCA_030522565.1 Ceratosolen corneri | reverse complement strand
CCCCCGATACCACGATAAGCACTACCGCACACGCGCGCACCGTGTGACGAGTGCGCCTCGCTGGCTGCGAGTCCGCTCTTTAAACTCTTATAGAATTACGGGATAAGAGGGCGGACGTCGTCTCCACTGCGAACTCGAGCTTCGCGAAATGCCGGCAGAAGGCATAGCGTCGGCCTCCTGGCCACCCCACCGACTCGCCTTCTCCTCCCTCTCCTCCGGGAGCCTCCCGTCCCTCCTCCTCGTCACCCTCCCCGTGCGCCTCGCTCGTTGACCCGCTAAACAAATAATTGCCCATCCGTCGACAATGGCGGTGCGCAGCTCGGGTGCGCTTTGTTTTATCGAGAGAGCGCGTATGAAATGTTATTCATGCGTTTGATTGTGGCGATCGGCTGGCGCTGAATTCATGTGCGCGTGTCTGTTGCGCCTCACTTTGTGTCCAATTAGCGTGTACCCTCGCTCCTATTATTATGACAATATGTTCTCGCGGGCTTTTATTGAGAGAAGTGTATCGCGCGCGGCGACTGGGCTTCCATTGTCTTTGTTGTTTTCTTTGGGAAAATTCTTTCGGGGGGGGGGGGCAGGGCATTGATTGGCCGACGCGGTTGATGTGCGTTTAATGTATTTTTAAGTGATTTTTACCTCGAGGGCCGCGTTATTTTCGCTCTTCGTTCTGGCATTAAATATTGTGGCATCGATTTGTTGCTGGGAAACCAATCGTAGCAGCGTCAAATAAAAGTCGTAAGAATTCCAATAATGAGCACTGCCATTTCGCAATTGCAACGCTCATTTCACTGGCCGAATAGCGAGAATCATTTAGGTTTCCGTTGCCGCTTCATAATAAAGTTTTGTTTGTCCGTCGGCTGATCGATTGGCCAAATTTTTTGCCACTTCCCGCCACGCACGCTCCCCCCCCCCACGCAGGAAAAACGGCGCGGAAACATTACCAATATTGTCTACTAATCTTAAATATTTATTTCGCTTTCTCAGCGCGTATCAATTTCATTCAATGCTCCTCCAGGAGATTTATGACGTATTTACGATAATAGATTACCACGGCACGAGCCATTGTTCAAACCATAATATTGTTCTAAAACTTTAACGACCATTTTCCACATCAAAACGTAGCGAACAAAGTTCTTTTTAACAAGATAACAGCTTTTTAAAGAGGAGCATTAATAAATCAGCGATAATCTGCGGCCATAAATCATTAGTTTCCGACGAAGCAGAGAGGAATTGAAATGACCGATATTCTTCGATTTGTTAATTTCCCTCATTGTTTAGGCAATTCTAATCTCCATCGTCGAGAGAGAGATTAGTTGGCAATAAGGCAATGCGCCCGCAGAACGCAATAATCTTGCGCGTATTTTGCAACATTGTATTGGTAAACATCCGCGCGCATTTTATTCGCGGCGTTTGTTTAGATCGGGGAGATTAAATTTCTCTGTAGAAATGAGACGCGCGATACCGAGATATAATTGCAGCAGGTTCTGATAATAAGATGGCACAAAAGAGAGGAAGAAATAACTTTACTTTCCGCACTCGCTGCGCAACTTCTGCCCGTCTGCCTTTTTTTGCAAAAAGAGGTCATTGACGCGGCATATAGGATTGCGCGTGTGTGTGTGTGTAAGCGCGTGTGGCACGCGCATGTGGGCACGTATCTTCGATTCCGCAGCTGCGCGCTGCTTTGTTGATTGCTTATTGCAGTTACACGCACTGTAATTTGTATTTACATACTTTTACGTTTAAATAATGTGGGAGTGGGTGGGTGGGGTGGGGTGGGAGAGAGCAGCTCTAAATATTTTACGGAGCCCTCGTCTTTGATAAGCAAAAAGTGCGCGCCGCCTATTATTACGGCCAACAAATCCGATCCGCTCGAATTAAGCGACTTATAGCGCTCGATGTCCGGCGCTTCGTCGTAATTGCACTTAATTAGAGCCAATCAGTCCGTTCGGTCGAGCGCAGTTCGGTAACAGTCAAAAATTTTCTTGCCCAACAATTCAATTAATTCGAATCACATCTACCGCCCCCCCCCCACCTACCTTTGCTTCATTATGCTATTTAAACGTGACTCTGGCGACTCGACGCCCCACATCTGACCCTGAAGCCCCGTTCTATTCGGCTCGCTAAATAAAATGCTTTTTGCATCGAGCTACGTGTGTACTTTATACGTCTACCGGAGCTCCGTTATTGGCAACAACAACGGCAGCAGCAGCAGCAGCGGCACCAACAACAGCAACAACAACAATAATAAAACGATGACCATTGGACATTCGTGGTGTCTCGCTTGTTGATGGCGACAGTACTTGAGCAAACTATTGTAATAGGCGAATGAAAGAGTGGATTTTTGGCTTGGGCGTGGGTGAAATCGTCGTCGACTTAATGTCGTACAATTAGGCGACGTCTTTAATTAATGGGAGGGCTTCAGCTAGAAAATGAGTATAATTGCGATTGGATCGAGCTTTTATAGACCTAATTGTTCGTGAAATTGCATTAAAAACTTTCTTTTTTTTTTTTTTTAATCAAGCGAAATATTTCTCTCCGGAGACTCTCGGCGCCTCGGCTGCAGTCGGTGGAAGCGTCGAGAAAGTTCTCCCCCCACTAACTTTCAAGCGATTTTCAATATGATCTTGATGGCTTTGCCTCTCTCTCTTTTTTTCTCTCTCGGTCGAATAAATCATTTCTCCGAGTTCATTTACATATGTATAATAATAATGTATGTGAGCGGTGAATCGTTGCCATTGAAATAGCCACGAAGTCGAGTCGAGGGAACGTCGATTAATATCAGGACTCGAGATACGATCTCCGAGGGAGGAAGATGCGAATCTCTCAATTGATCGATCGACGCGTGCGAAATCGGGAGTAAGACTCACTCTCGAGTTGCGTGACGTGGGTGAATACTCGAGAGAGACTTTGTATCTGTATGTAAGCGCAAGAGGGAGAAAGGCAAACGAGCGCGTGCTGGGCGAGGGGGGTTTGGCGGGGGGCGGAGGGGAGCGGACAGGAGATATACACATATATATGTATATTGTAAGCGCACCGCGCATACAAACGAGCGAGTCCTTTCACCTCAAATTCGATTAAGCGGTCATTTTATTGTCGTGGAAAAATTGGCTTCAATAACGAGAAGTCAGCGCGTTTGAAAGCGCAAAATCTTTATTGTGAGCGGTGGGTTAGTAAATTTCAAGATATTAAACTGCGGCTGCCGCTGGGACTAGTTTAATTTACCTCTCTGGAAACCTCTTCTTCCCTCCCACTTTTTCCCTTAAAAAGTTATGCGATTTTCTAGCTGAGAAGTGTTGAATTCAAAGAAATTCTTCTCCTCTCTCTCTCTCCCTCTCTCATCTCGGACTCCCTCGTAAAATCACGGTGCACTTGATAAGGACGGGAATTAGAATAATTATTAAAACTTTATAATGTATTCTTTATAATGTATTACTTGATTTTCCGTGTCGTGCTTTGTTGCCGGATTTTCAAAAGCGCCGCGTTGCATTAATGAGGACATTCCGTGACTCGCTCGGCTCGTGTCATTGGACGGAGAATTTACGGTCAAACATTTCCTCCGCCGAATTCCCCCGTAAGGGCCACTACTTTTAATCTCCAATTTGCTATTTTCTTTTCTTCTTTTGTGGGCCGCGAGGGGCCAAGCTGCCTTCGCATAATAGCCAATCGTTCGGGGACTGGGCGAGCATTTTAATTTTCGAGCATATTCGAGTGCACTTTCACCCGAAATTTCAGCCCACCTCGCGTCCCCTCGACCTCGAGACCTAAATGGCCGAGGCCGTAACTTTTACGTGTGCGTTAGTAGTAAAAAATTTACGGCCCCTCGTTCTCCTCAAGTAAAGATGTCGCCATAGTGTTATTATTAGTACATCCACTCTGTTACTTCTCGCCAATCCTGCCCCACAGCACCCTCTCCCTTATCCTTATTACGGCAAAAATACATTTTCCTCCCACGCCTTCCACGCCTCACGCGCCGCTCCCCATTAGTTTCCATTTTTTTTTTATCGCCCTCCTCCTCCTCGACCATCATAATTCTACATCTCGTCTCTCGACTCAACTCACACTTTGGACTTTGCGCGGCACCTAAGGCTTTTTTACGCCCCGGAATTCCATCTTTTAGGCATTGGTCGCCCCCCATTGATATATCGCTCCCTTCCATATAGTTAAACAATTTTCCAAACTTATTTAATAAATAATTTTTTTTATTCGGCTGGAATGTGGAGCGAACTTTTTCCATTTCGGAATGCGCTTTACGCCCCAAGTTTTAATAGTACACCGACGACTCGCCAAAGCGTATCGACTATCCAGGCCTTTAATCGACAATTTTACCGTTCATTTAACTGTGTATTATAAGCGTCACCTGATACATTAACGCTTCATTTATTTCACAAATATATGCCACGCACACGAGGCTCGCTATTTATAAACGATGGCCTTAATGCTTTCTCCTAACGAAGCTAAAGTGCTGCTGCAGTCGCCAAGGGACAACTGCCTCAATGTAAAAGTGTCGATACACATACCAACATCATGTTTATTATTAACCAAATATCATGTTTATTAAGGCTTTGTGACCAGAGTTCCACGTGTGTGCAACTTTTTTGTTGTTGTTTCCTAAAAACGCCCTGAAAACCATTGCCCTTACGTGGAGGCACGAGAATACACGCAAAGGCGAATCAATTGCTTATCTAAAGGATAATAGATGGGCGATAAAATGCGATATTTTGGGGAGATATTTCACGACTGTTTGACACGCAATTTGATTGCATGTTTCTTTTTTTTGCATTTACGCTCCCTCTCCAAATGCCCTGAATCGCCAACAATGCACTTTGCTCTTAGGACAACAATTAATCGTCGCTCGAGGCACGAGTCCATTCTAAAATATGCACAACTGTAAATGCGAGAGGACGAGTCCACATTAGGCTAAAAGTGAAATTCCTATTCGCGCAGCCATAAACATTATGGTCAATGGAGCGCGCGCACTCGATTAGAAAGGAATTAAGGCACGTCACAGCGCCACAATATATCCTGATCAGGAATTTCGACAAGATTCTTAATAGGTTATGAAATGTGCGGCTCCCTCACCTCTTGATCAAGCAGACACTCACTCATACATAAACATAACGCCAACATAACACCACCACACCATTAGCACGCCTATGTCTCTTTCCATCTCACGGCTCCTACGCCCTAAGGTGTGCTTATCCTGATTTTTTTTTGCCGGCTGTATTGATAAGTTATTAATCCAAATTATCCGCGTACTCTGACATTGTTTTTCCTTGAAAATATTCGGCGAAAGGAGAATTCTCGGATAATTATGATTCCAACGACTGATTAAACCCTCGAGTCAATATAATGATAAAAAGTCACGTGTAATATCGGACTGTAAAGGAGGAGGGGAAGTAGGAGACGAAGGGAGCGAGGAGAAGGGGGAATGAGGCGAGTGGGGGGGAGTTTGGGAATTTTCGTTGGTACGAGTAATCATTATCTGTAAATATTTTGCCTATATTTTGCGCATTAATGGATTTAACAGTGAGGAGGAGAAAGTAGCAGATATTTGTAGGGAGCAATGATTATGGAAAATGCGAGAGCTTATTACTCGTGTTTATTACAGGCAAGTAATTATTTATTTTAGAAAATCGTGCATTTATTCGATGAACCAAAGAAAATTTGTACAAATTTATGGATCCATACGATTCGATGACAAATTTCTTGGCCTCTTTGACATTAATGCACCTGTAATGTCCATGTAATATTCATGTTATTGACGTTAATGGATTCTTTATTCCTCTCATCGGCAGATTTCATTAAACGAAACAATAAATTCATAAATACGAAAATTTGTCAATTTACTTGGCAAATAATATTCTTCGTTTGCATTATTTCATACTAATTTCACGATATTATTGCACTGCGAATTTCGTTTCGCCAATAAAGGGAGTTTTTACAATCGAAGAATTATTATTTAATTACGGATTTAATAACAGAATAATATTATTGCTTGCGCCCGGCTGTAAATGTGCTCGACAAAGTAAATTTTCATTACGATACATTTCGTACACGCGTATCATGCCAATAATTATTTAACATTAGTCGAGCAAATTACTCCATTAAATGAAATACGTTTCTTTTGATAATTTGTAACTTTTTCCTCCAGCACCAACATCAATGTCAACACGAATCTTGTAATTGCACGTGCAATAAGCTTGATTTACACCAGCCGACTATTTTTTCATAAACATTGTTTTAAATTTAATTGCTCGGTTAATGAATAAAGTTCGTTGCCAATCGGAATGCATTACGATGTAATTGTAGAGCTTTGTTGTTGTTGTTGTTGTATTTTGTCCCTTTTTGCTCCTCATCGATCTCTAAAGGGAAAAGACCTTCTCATCTCTAAAGGATTCAGCAAGAAAAGAAATGATAGTTTGCTCGTATATTAGGCAGTGAGAACTTTAATAGTCAATAATTCCTGCCCATTAAGTAGTAGGTTGTACTATTTTTCGCAATTGTTTCTTACTTTCAGCAATGAGATTTTATATGTAAATAGGAGGGCCAATTTGCGCCTCGTCTCGTTGAATTTTAATATCCCACGTAATACGACGTTCCCCCCCCCCCAACAACCCAATCATTTATTAACTTTAGAGTGTGCAATACCCACTGCAAAATACATAAATCTCAAGATGTTACAATGATAAACTTTTATGAATATTTCTTAATAAGTAGTTTACGATGCCAATAGCCCGTAAGCGGCGCTTATGCCCGAGCAAATATTTAAAATCACATTAAAGCAAGTAATGCGTGGCTTTATATTTTTATAAAATATTTCCCCGAGCCGGCAATTCTTTATGCAGTTTATTATTAAGGCGTACTTACCTGCCCGTAACTGTAATATAATTTCGCGATGCCTCGAAAAAGCGAATTATGGTATTCAGGAAAGGGCTCGTTTTGAATATGCAACGTCTCTAAAAGTGAGCCAGAAAGGGCAGTTATTTTGGGCGAGCACGGAATACTCCTCAAACTACTATTATTATCATCATTATTATCATCATTATCATTATTATCATTATTATTTCCTTAATGCGTTTAATCAATTGTTTTAATGTGTAGCGACGGTTTGACGGAGAGATGCGCTCGGACACTATTATTATCGCCCCGATTGTTGTTGCTGTTGTTGTTATTATTATTATGCATATATAATGTATAATTTCAGCGGCGTAATAGCATCATTATATGTTAATAATATTGAAGCGCACAATGAGAGAGAAAGTTATTTGCCCTCGTCAACTTATTTGATAAGTAAGATGCGCGCTCTGGTATAAGTGGAAGGAGGTGGACCCTTTTTGCAATTGAATTTACGTTTAAAATTTAAGTTGTTTGCGGGCATTAAGATAATTTTCAAACTTTTCGCGAAGCCGGTCACGAAAGAACGAATTCCGCGATTTAAAATTATCATTGTGCGCCTTCCTTCCTCGAGCGCACGACAATATTATACGAGACGAATTTGATTGCGAGCCATTTCATATATTTTTTGCATTAAAATTCAACGTTTATAAAGTTAAGATTTTAATTTTAAACTCGCGTTCCAGTTAGAAATTCTATGTAAATAAAGCGAAACACAACAGATTAAATTCTAGCATATTTAATTACGCGTACTTGCTTATACACGCCAAACGCACGCACATTTAAATAAACTTTATTGAAATATCTTGTGAATATTACATAAGTAGATGCATTTAATAAGTTGTTGGCCATTCAATTACAATGCAAACTAACGCGAAATTTTAGTGCGAACGAAGGGGCTTAAAGCCAGCTAAAACGTACTAAGAAAGTGGAAGAGCGCATTTAAAAAATACGCTTTAAATAAGAATGAAGTCTAATTCCAGTGAGAACATGAATTTCACGATGAGTACATTTAAATTATAGCCGTAGCCGTATTTATTCTAATGTAAAAAGTAATCAAAAGCTATATCGACTATATTCAAATAGACTCTCCTTGCGAAATTTCATAAAAATGCAGATTTAAGTGGCATTATATCATACAAAGAACATCTGAAAATGGCACGGTCCCCCCCCACTCGCCACCCCCCACCACCCACGGATCCAGCGGTCGGGGGAGGCGACGATGATTATTCATATACTCACGAACACTGCCCGATACTACACTCTTAACGACAGCATAGTTTTTCCTGCTTTCCACGAAAACCCAAGCCACCGTGGGACAGGGCGGTGGGATAGATTTCCCACTCGCCGAAATCGTTGGGAGCAAACGCAGCCAATTCGGCCGAGTCCAATGGAAGGGCTTAAAATAAGCTAAAATAAGCTAAAATAAGCTAAAATAAGCGTGCGGAAGCTCGCCGGTCATTATGCACTGGACACTCGGCGACATTAAACTGACCATCCGGAAATTGCAGGCACTATCGGCAGCAACGCGAAGCTGCAAATTTCCATGCCAGACTTTTTCGCCGGCCATGCCCAATACAATGACCCTGCATTATCGCATTAATTCCCCAACGGCTCTGCGGGGCTTTGTGTTTTATAGTTGGAAAAAGGCACGCGCGGAGGCTGCCATTAGGGGGGGAGGGGGGACTAAGCGTTAACCGCTTGCTCGTCCTCGTCGTTAAACTCCCGGCTAATGGCCAATGAAATTTTCGTCTCACGCACCGGCCCTCTCCCACACCCTCACGCGATCAATCGGTGATTAGGGGGACGAGGCGGTCGTCCCGGGACTTGTCTCCCGTCGAGGCATCTCCGTGAGCGCCAACGGCTTGGCGATCAACTTCCGTCCTACGGCTCCTTCTGCGCGCAACTTCAATCCCGATTATCGCCTTGGAATCTCGCCGAGGGCGACCAACTAAGCCATCGGGTTCCCGCGGCCGGAAGAGCGAATAGCAGCACCAGCACCAGCAGAAGCAGCAGCAGTAAAAGACAATGATAATGAAGAGTGGGTGTGTGGAATGAGAGTGTGTGGATGGAGTAGGCGGCGGCGGCGGGGGCGCTGCTACTGCTGCCGCCCTCGCCCCGTCCCCCTCCCGCGGAGCTTCCGGGGGCGATAAGCGCCCGAGTCCGAATAATAATAATAATGCCGAGGTCGCGGAATTTCGGGGATTTGTATCGGCCTAACTCCACGCGACAACAATGCGCATAAATCGGCTCGCCGGATATCCGGGCTCGGGAATTTATCGACCCGGCGAGTTCTTCCGCGGACGAGCTCCGGCTAAGTTCGCGGGCGTGATTTAGGGGCGAGCCGAATCTCCCCGGGGCTGGGCTTGCCCGTGGAGGTCCTCGAGGGCCGGGGCAAGCTACGTCAACTCCCGGATGTGTTTACTTTTACGAGGGCGCCCTCGGGGACCTTCGTTGTGCCTTAGCGTTCGCGGATACTCCGCGGGCCCCGGAGATTATAGCGGCCGAGCGCCTCGACGTCGACGTTCGCGCCGAGGACAACGCCCAGGCTGCGCAGCGGGCCCTCGTTTACGGGGCGAGGTGGTAGGCGAGGTGGTAGGCGCGAGGGGAGGGCGTGATCCGCGGGGACGCGATCTCCCGGGCGCGATCCCGGGGCCGGGCATTATTACTCGGACGTTAAGGTTTAACGAGGTGACGGGAGGCGGCCGGCCTCCTCGCAGCGCCTCTCATCATTACATTTGCGGGGAGAGAGGGATTGCGATAGCTCGGCGATGGGATCTCGGGGCCTTGGGGACGTCGGGCTTGGGTGTGCGTGTGCGTGCGCGTGGGCTTGCCGTTGAGTTGATGGGAGGGGGGGGGGCGTTGCGCGGCTCCCCCTTTCGCACTTTATTTGCCTCGAGTTTCTCCCGTAATTTCATAATGCCGATGCGCCTTTTAAGCCGCTCCCGGCGCTTATTTTATTGATTCCCTTTATTTGCCCGTAATTTCAACTCCAATTTACAAAAACATTCATTATGTTGGCGCTCTCGTCGCGGCCTCCGGCTTCATTTCATTAACGTTACGTGTCTTTTAAATTGATCAGCGTTTTTGAAGTCGCTGGCTCGCACTTTAATTAATTTTTGTTTGTGCTCCAAGATTGAATTCCTTGCCAATGCTTAAGCACTGGCATCCCCATCTATCTGTTTCGCTTCCTCGGGGTTGGAGGAGGGAGGGGGTGGGGGGTGGGCGACTTTCGTCCCGATCGCCCACCAATGTCAAAAGAATCAAAATACATTTGTATCCGGAAAATGGAGGCACGTCCGTGTTCATTTGCTCTCATATTTCAAGAGCAGCTTGATTGGTTTCGATCAACCGGGATTTATTCCTTTTTTTACTCTCTCCTCCTTCCTTTTTTACGCAACTTGGATATCGAGGAAGAATTGATTAATCCATTCTTATAATGTTTTTCGACTTTAACGCTCTTATTTCTCGCGTTACTTGCACGAATAGCATTAATATTGCAAATTACCCGCGCAATTTATTACCGCAAGTTATATTTAGCTTTCTTCCCATGCCAACCTCCACATTCTCTATTTTTCCATATTATTATTATTGCCGTTTTGTCGCCGCTCCGCTTTCTTTTACTCCATTTTCCCTCTCCTTTTAATCGCACGCGGCACACGAATCGACGCGAACTTGCATTTCCCTCCGTACAATGGCCCACGCACATCAGCTTCAGGCCCCAAATGCGCCCCAAAGTTTCAATAATTGCTTAGGAAAATTTATTTTTCCGGCGTCACATCCATTATCAATTCACGCGGAAAAAGCCGAGAAACCATCCCGACCCCACTCGGCATTCTCCATCATATTTCTCCATCATTATACATCCTTTACTTGCCGAAATTCATCAAATTCAATTCAATAAAAAGCCCAATCGACCAAGCCCTATTCCATTTATATCAAATTCTGCTTACTTTAAAAACACTTTTTGCCTCGTGTCCTCGTGCCCTTGCATCGGCAAACGATGTTACTCGGAGCCATAAATTTGAGCGCACCGTGCGTGTTATGCGCACCAGTCTGCGCTCGCAACTTGTTGTAGCAACCGAATTTCACTGAATGCAGCCGCAAGAAATTGCCCAACAAAATACTCGCGCAGCCGGATTTCGAGGCATGTTTTATGTAACGAGCCCCAACTAATCGGTGCGCCAAGCACAACCGCTCCCACAAGCCCAGACGCGCGCCACCCCCACTCCACCCACCTCCCCCCAACCGCCCAACCACCCAACCACCACCCACGTCGAGCTCGCTACTTTGCCAGAAAAATTACGACAAAAGGCAATATTACCAATAGCTGTGGATTAGCTCGCACTCGCGGTTTCTCATTGTAGATTCCCGTCCCATCCCGTACCTCCTTCCCCTCCCCTACTTGGCGATCTAATTCGCGTGTCCACTTCAATTATCGAGGAGGGAGCCGCGCGCCACCGAGATCCCATCATTTGGGCCTTCATTTCCGCGATGATTTCACCAAACCTTTTGACGAATTCAGCGGTAATGCTCGGGTAATGCAATTTGCGAAATTGCCATTGTAGCCGCTCGCCGCACTTGCACTCGACCACCATTTTGCAGATAAGACAAGCCTCGTCTGCGGATGCTCACCTGGCTGAATTACTCCTACGTAAGTTGGCGGCCGTGCGACCTTACACCCAGCGAATCTGTTCCGCTGCGGGAAGAAGAAGAATCCCCCCTCCCTCCCCCACGCTGCGCCTCAGGTCCCCCTCTCCCCCGAGCACGCACATTCGCCACCAGGCCGCGGCCCCCTCCATTCGCCCTCCTCCCCCAACCTTACATCATCTCTCGCTCGCTACAACCCACGTCTTTTCGCCATTACGCGAAAATTACTTTCAGTGTCGGACTTCTTGAAAATCGCTGCCGCCTCCCTCTTCTGCCACCACCTCGCTCACCTCGTCCCCTCGACTTCTCCTGCGCGCCACGTGCACCTCATCCTCCGGGCCCCAGACTATCTCATCTCCTCCCGTCCTCGCGTGTGCTTTTGCCATTGGAGCGCGGCCCGCAAAAAGTTGGCAAAGTTCGGGGGGAAATGAGCGGGCGCCAACCTCCCTTGCCGCCGACCCATTTATTTTCATTTATTAAGCGGCCAAGAGAATTAATATCCGACTCCCGCGAAATAATGCAAATCCCGGAGGCGGCATTTTCACGCCTAAACTGTACATTTTAATTCGTAATTTCCTAACCTGCGCACTTGAGAGGGAGCGATAAAAATAGCAATATTCAAAGGTTTTCAGCCGTGTGATGCGCGAGACCTCTAACGCGCGAATTCGGATGGAAAATTACTTTTCGCACAATGCCCCCAGCCCCCCAATTTTTTTCCCCTCCCCCTTGACTCTCCACCCCTCCCTCTATTATCATTACGCTTATTAT
>JAPYYT010003598.1:0-12316 GCA_030522565.1 Ceratosolen corneri | reverse complement strand
TCGCACATAGATGAGAGTGGGAAATTTTGGTGATTGGTTGACAACTAATTATTCAGTTGTCATTGGTGCCCTTTGACCGTTATTGTTACCGCCCTCTTAAGCGGTGGAGGTCTTGAAGCGGCAGTCGTCTGGCCTCACGTCGGGGCACCGGATCGGCGCGTAAGACATTTTCCCGACGTCTCGGCCCGCGACGTCACCTAATGTTTACACTATACACAAATATGCATTTATGCTATTATAAACAGTTCGGACGATATTTAGACACTGCGCGTTCATTCCCGAAAGGAATTGTCCGTTACTTTTATGACACGCGCCTTGCAGAGCACATGATGGTCGTACAGACCATCGAAGACCTTTTGAGTACGATGCAAGGATAACTCGACCGTTTCAAAACACTGTTACTTCAAAAATATATAAATACATGAAATATTACTTCAAAATTCGTCGTTCTTTGGGACCATCTGGCAATCATAATTATAAAAAACATTCTAAGCAAAATAGTAAAGAAACAATATTATTTAGGGGTCCTCCTTTTTCTATTCGGTTCTCGAACAAGAAGATAATGGTAATTAAATTTTTGGTTAAAAATTGAAGTTATGTTTATCAAAAATACAGAATTTGAAACTTCTTTCTTACTGACAGAAGGTTATTACCTTAACTACGGTCTTTATTTTTTAACTTGACTTCAACTAACGCTCAGGAGTATCACAGAATATTTTTATTGTTCTTTGTATTTTTATTGTTATTTTTATTTGTCTTACATTGTCTCTTAAATTGTTACATAGCCTTATATAATACGTTTGATTATTCTTTATTTATCTTATTTAGCAGTATCTATTTTATTCTATTATATAATATGAATAGAATTTTTGTATTAAATTAATTTGATATAGATATTGAGATTTTTCTACAATTATTTAATTGTGTAATTCTTATATCTGGTAATGTATTTAGTAATTTACTTATTTCCATCTAATAGAAAGTTACAAGACTGAATTAGAACTATAAGATTGGTTTTTAATATATATTTATTTAATATAATATTTACTAATAAACAACCAATAAAAAACTTAATAATGGATTAGGTTAGATATTATAATAATATATATATAATAATAAAATATATTATTATATATATTATAATGAAAAACAAGATAATAAAATATTTAATTTATTTATTTAAATTTCATGCATATTTAACAATATTGTAAAACTGTATTATATTGTAAAATTCATCTTGTTTATTATAGAATTTCATATTTAATTGAATTATAAATTCAATTAAATATTTTAATTAAAATATGGTTGCAGTATTTGAGTTAAATCCGCAAAACAAAATATACTAATTATACATATTCAGTTAATTTGATATTCTTATTTTATAAAATATATGAAAATTTTGTTAATTTCTAATTTTATTAGTAAAATTAATTTTTTTAGATTTCCTAGTAGTAGGATTCTATATATAAAGTAAATCTATAAAAAAATTGCAATTACAAAAATACTTCTTAAATTATATATATTAACGTATAGTATAATAGATTTGTTACAAAAATCACCAAGATTTATTAAAATAATTAAAAGCTTATTTAATAAAAACGTATTTATTGATTTAAATTTAAATGAACAATGTAATTTAAATTATAATATCATATTTAACATGTTAGATTGTTTGTTGAAATTACTGCTATTTTTTAGTATTTTTAAAATATGAATGCATTATTATTATACACTTTTAAATTAATATTTGGTAAATATTATTTATCCTTTTATAAATTGAATTATACATTATTATAAATTATTTATATGTCAATTATAATACTATAATTAATTTTAAAGTGTTTAGAATGACGGACATGCGAAACTTTTTATAATTTTTTTATTCGAACTCTTATCACTGACAATTTGTTTGAAACTTGTTTGCAAAATTGATTCGCATTTATAAATACATTATAAGCACTAAATTTATTAATAAAGTAATATTAGGTAATACTGAAGATAATTAACAGTAAGTAATATTAGGTAAAATAATATAATATATAATATACTATAATATATAATACTATTAGGAACATTCTTTGATTTCTTCGTTGCGGATCACGCTCCATTGGCGTAAGTAAGCTATTTTTCGTTATACATTCTTTTTTTCTTCTAATTTAAGTTTCACTGTCCACTCACTATATACTGTTGTTGAGCTTAAAATTTTATCGAATATATTCAAGGTTTTTGCGATACGTTGCCGCAATGTACCGACATGCTTTTACAAAATAATTGACCAATTTTTTTCAGTAATCCTCATGCATCACAGGAGAAAGTCACTATTAACTCCCAAATAATTATTATGAATTATCAGAGCATTTAATTTATTCAATTACATAAGCAATAATATATAAATAAATTAATTTAAATAATTGAAGATTATATAAAAATAAGTTTATAACTTCATTGTTAGTTTACCAAGACTTAGCTCAAAAATAAATAATAAATAAATAATAAATAGTAAATAGTAATTTGTTCTATAAAAAATTACCCTAAACCATAAGATTTATCTAATAATTTTTTATTCTTATTTGTTTTTCTGATCTTGTTTTGGTAATTTAGTTATAGCTGCTAAATAATTAAGGAACAAGTAATTATTATATATAAATGAAAACTGTAAAATAATAGAATAAATAGAATAATACAATAAAAATATATAGTAAATCAATATATAGATTTTCTATAAAATAAATAATAAAAATAAATAAAGTAACAAAAAATAAAATAAGTAAAATGAAGTACAAGTTTTTTAAATTTCGATCCACATTTAATAAAGTTGGTATTAATTTATTGAAGGTACATTGAGTATCTATTTAAATATTTTTTAAATAAGTTTCGATTTGACAGTATATTAGTAGTAATACTGAGGATTTAGAATTCCAAATTTGGGACCTCGAAGTCTAATAGCCACGTAACAATGATTGAGAGTATCTTATAGTATGTTCTAATAATCGAAAATTAGTTGTCAGAATAGATAAGAGCGATTCAGGAAGGAGTGATCTATCAAATGTTCATTCTATCGAAAAATTAGGATTACATAAACTATGATCTGAAAAAAAAGTAATTTTAACAGACGGTTAGTTCTAATATAAAAATCATCGTTAAAAAAGGTTCTAACGGTGTATAATCATTGGATGTCTCGTAATAAGTGTTTCTTTTCCATTGTGTGACCTGTAGTTGGTTTCCTCAGGCGTGAACCGCTGATGAGCCATGACTTCTTTTCGATGGACCGAGAACAACGAGCCTCTAAAGGAGCTACGAGCCTTCGATTGAGTACTAAACAGTACAGCAGTCACGACAATCGAGAGCATCATTAAGAGTTTCTAACTGTGAAGCACGCTATGAAAGCAATCTTGATGATCTTCCTGGGAGTCAGCCTTGGTACCACTCGCGGTGTCGATTTCAACCCTCCTGGTCAACATTCCATCCAGCAAAAGCAGCAACAGGAGCAGCAGCAGGAGCAGAATCAACATGATCGACGGAAACAGGAGCTGGTTAGTGAGGTGAGCTCGCCGAGCGGGCTGCGATCACTCTATGTTTGAGTCTAGAGTGACCAAGCGAGTTTGTCGATCGGTATCAATAGTAGCCGTAATATTATTAAACGGATCACTCTACTCAAGTGAAGTTATTGCTCGTTTTAAACATGGTACATTATATTTGTAATTTAGTAATAAATGGAATAATCTACCGCTTCTTTATAGTTTATAAATATAAATATTATAAATTCTATATAACTATAATTACATGAAACTATAAATTACCGGACTTGTTATATTCTAATTTACATTTATTTAATTTGGATGAATTCAATATAAAACTGTACTTTTAGTTTTACTAAAGTTTTTAATATTGGATTCGAACTATTATAATTATTTCAGTTTTATTACTGAAATTAATGTTTTTTTTATAAAAAAAATCTATCAGTTATGACAAAAATTAATATTCTTACAATAAAACTTAAAAATAGATATTGAAATTTTATTAATTTAAAATGAGAAGTTTCAAATTTTTAAGATATTTATAAGTCAGAGTATATATATACAATTACTATACAATATACAATTTGAAAAATAAGGAAATTGTTCTTTTATAATAAATATTGTATACTATTCTATGGGATTTTAAACACTATTTAAGCTACAAATTCAATCAATTTTTATTAAATTATCAAGTAGTATTATTTGTTTAAAACATAGAAAAATATAAAAATTCTCTGTTATAATAATAAATGTTGCGTTATTATTAGATTTAAAGCTTTTTTGTACCGATAAATTTATTTATAATTAAATTAAAAGTTTTCAGATTAAATATTATTTTCATTCATTAAAATTCTTTCGACTTTAAATTCATAACACAGAAATAATATATAGATATATATTACATAAATAAAATTAATTATTGAATTTTTTAATTTATTATAAGAATAACATTAAATAAATAATTAAATATAGTATTGATAATATTACAAGAATGTTAATAAAATTTAAAGAAAGTAAATTATACAAATATATTGAATGTAAGATTATTTCATATAAAAAGTTAAATAGATAAAACAGTTTATAAAAAATCTAAATGATGTTTCAAAATTTAATAAAAATTGAAAAAATCTTTGTATTTCAATATGCTTATTTCGTATATTTTAAAATCTTAACTTCTAAATTTTTTTAATTAAGAACATGTATTATATATAAAATAATCTTGTAAATATAATAATAAATGTTTAATAATATTTCAAATAAATTTAAAAATAATTCAATAAACTTAATATATTAATAAATGTCATAATGTTACAAAATACATGTTATTACATCGTGTCAATAATATCGCATACAATTAAAAAATAAAATAAAATTTCTAAGTAAAACTCAATTAAATTAAAAAATAATACTTTACACATATAGAACAACTTATCAAAACTGATGGCAAAGAAGAGCGTGCAGGATGAAGACACTATACAAGCGGCGCAAGGCTATGAATTCCAACACTTACCTGAATCCTCACCAGATCATAGTTCATCGCAGGTTGTAGAGTTTAAATCAATATCATCTGCTGGTTATGATGAACACGATTATCACCATCATCCAAAGGTAATATGCTATGTTATATATAATTTATTTGTCAGTTAATGTTAATCTTAAGACATACACAAAATACTTTTTGTAATTCAACAATTGATATTCGTAATGCTTGAAACTCTATTTAAATAATAAATTAAATGATTAAAAACATTAGCAAAATCCGTTAAAATAGTCTATTTGCTTTTACATTTATTTCATTTTATTGAAGAGCAAAAGACATTTTAACAATTGTTCGGGAATTAATCCGAGATAGAGCTCTTCCAAAAGTAGTGTGGGGGAGAAACAGTTAGTGGAGGGAGAGTAACCCTTGAACTATCTTAACATTTAGGCGTAAATTGAATATCACAAAGCGTGGACTCGTTGTGTTAGTTTAGATCAACAGGGGTTACCTGCGAGTCATAATTCTGCTTACTGGATATAGTTATGAAGCTGATACGGGTTGATGTAATGGTAAATTAATGAATTACGCGTTAGTAACAATTTCCTTGATCACACCGCTTGTGCTTACTCGCGCTTATTCTTTTGTACAGGGCGATTAAATATTGGTGGCTGCTCGTATTTCAATCGCGTTTAGCGAGTATCACACTCCAAATAGTTTATTTCCTTATCAGCGCCAATATGAACCTTCTTTAATATAAATCTTCTTATTTTTTATTCCGGCCACAGAGTCTCTGAGAAATTATTCACTTAACACAATTTTGTATTCGTCTTAATTCAGAGATTTCAAATCGATTGCTTTCTAAATAATTCAAGAAGATTCACGAAGATTGTGAAGATTTTGTTACAGCTCGCCGAAGGCACGATATTTAACTATTTAAAGTCTTCACCCCGCTTCTCGCAACGCGGCTGTTTCTTGTTTATCTATGAGAGTCGAAAGTTTTGGTGATTGGTTGACAGCCAACTATTGAGCTGTTATTGGTGCCCCTTGAACAGTAGTGTTAACGCCCTTTTAGGTGGTTTAGGCGTCAAACCGGTGGCTGGTTGCATATCGGACCGCTGGGCCATCGCTTGTGTTGTTGCATCGACACTTCGGCGCGTAGCTAGGCTTGATGATACGAAGTTGGGCAACTATGTGTTGGTTCATAGAAAATATTGTCATTCATTTTTCTACGTGTTACATACATTTTCTGGTGCAACGTGGAGAAAATCCGATCATTTCAAATCACTGGCGATGAAAAAATATACGTGAAACATTATCGGTATATTCATAGGCTCTTCGGGGACATCTGGCAATCATAAATATACGAAATATTCAAAACAATTTTCAAACAAAATAGTATTATGTTCTTATAATTTCTTAAAGTTCGTTAATAGTATAATAGTATTATAATAGTATAGTATTAGTAATAGTTTTATGAAATTCTGTTGGGTTCTCGAACAACAATATATATCACGAGTATAAAAATTAATTAAACTTTGTTTCCTTAGAAATCGGAAAGTAATAAGGTTTCTATTGAATAATATTAAATTTAAGAAACATATTTTTGTAAACAACAGTTATATAAAGAGAAATTATTCATGTAAATTAAACAGTTTATTATTTATTATGAGGAAACAATTTTTACATTAAAGAATCGTCAGATGGATAAGATATACAAAATGATAGAAATTAAAGTATTTTCAGGCTAGACTAAAACTTCCAAATCGAAAGTAACAATTTACTTTCGATTAAATTTACAAAGTAAATTTACGTACTATATAATATATAACAATGTTAGGTAGTTGAATATTTGAGACTTAATATTTGATTTAATATTTGATTATAATATTTGAGAACTTTAATATTTAAGAAAATAATCGAATGATGAGCTATGTCTAAAGGTCGGGTACAGTGTAGGTGGACCATTGGTTAACATCGCTCAAGGTGCAGCGGCACAGGCACACACTTTTGAAAAGAGTCAGCCAGTAGCCGCAGCTCAGGCAGCCTACGTCGCAAAAAATCGTCTAGGTCAGTCGGCAGGGCTTAGCGCCGCCACCGCAGCCGCCGCTTTTGCCGGCAAGCAAATTATTCTCCGAGGTCTTGAGCAGCAGGCATACAGCGCGCACCGCTCCCTTGAAAGCGAGAAACTCCAGCTTCAGCAGGCACAAAGGGCTGCTACCGCAGCTGCCCATGCTGCCCAGCAAGCCATTCACCAAGTAAGGCTTATTGTTGAATTCACGCATATTTCGCAAGTATAGGCATGATTTTATATTGAACATAATACGCCCAAATTTTGTAAAATTTCTATTCAGTTATACAAATGTCTACTTGCCTTAACAATTGCATTTAATATACATGTTTTTGCAACTTTAATATAAACTGTAATATAATGTAATTAATGATATTCAATACACTGAAGATAAAATTAAAGAAACACAACTGATATTAATGTATTATATATTTATTATTATTATTTGATTATTTGAAATAATAGAAAATCTTATAAATTTATATATTATTTATAGAATTTTTTGTATAAAGAGATGTGTATTAGTAGAATGATGTGAGATGTGTATTAGATAGTAAAATTACCTTGAAAGTATAATCGCTTAAAAAAATATAGCAAGCTAGCTTTAAGTTTAAAATTTTCATTAAAAAATCTCTGTGTTTGGGAATTAACCCGAGTGTGAACTCTCCCCAAGATGGTATGAGAGAGGCAGATAGTGAAAGCGGAGAAATAGCAGGATAGTACTGTAAAATATTTTTACTGATATAAAGAAAAATATAATACTATCTTTATCTTGAATTATATGTTCTGCACTATCGCAATATTCAGGCGTAAATTGAACACAGCGGAGCTTCGAAAGATTCTTTTAATTATATTCTTTATGTGCTTTGTTTTATACCTAATATAATGTTGGTTTGGATGAATATACAGGATGTTACCTGCTTTGTAAAGTATCGGCTCGTGACCTATTTTGATATTTTATGGGTGAGCGTTGAAGTACTGATGGTAGTAGCTTGCCAATGAGTTCGGACCTGGAGATGCAGGCCCCAGGGTTAGCCATGCTTCTGTCTTCTTCTATTGTCGCAAGCTTACCAATGTCTAGCATTATCGTAGTCTTTTTATCAGTGTCGGGTTGAAGTTTTTATGTAAAAACCGATCACTGATTCTTGAGTAACTCTTTTGTCACTGTTTTGTATTACTTATTCCATATATATGGCAGATATTCTTTTCCATATAATTTTATCTTCAATATTTATATTTTATTAGGAAATGCAATTTAATATTAATTTTTTAAGAATTGTAATTAAATATTAAGATTTATGGATTTATAAGCATAACCACTAGAAATCATATGTACTGATCTTAGCAAAATGTTATTTAAATAACAAAATATTTTAGGTCCAAGTGATAACAACGGCTCTGAATGCAGCACAAACGACATCAGAGCATACATCAGCAGCTGCAACAGCTTCGGCTTCGGAACTTGCAGCTCAAACAGCAATGGTCGGTGCTGCCAAAGCTCGTCTCCAAACGATCGAAGACCAACTGTATCACGCACGCATTGACTTCGAAGCAACGCAGCATGCAAATTTCAAGGCTGCTCATGCGGCTCAGGTAGCTCAAAATAATGCAGCCGCAGCGGCAGCTCACGCAGCAAAAATCGCTAATACCCATCATAATCGCTATCACTATCAGCACGACCATAATCTTCATCGTCATGGTAAAAATGACTATAAACATCGTCATCTCAAGCATCACCATCACGATAAGCATAAAGACCATGACAAGCTTAAACATGATCATAATGAGCAAGAGCACGAGCATGAAAACGACTACGACCATGAATATGGGCACGAGCATGATCAGGAACATGAGCAGGAGCATAATCATGACCGTCAGGAGTCCATCTTCCCCTTATCCTCCTCTTTGATTAGCACAACCTTATCATCAATTTCCTTACCAGCTTCCGCTTCCTCGACTGTCAAAAATATAGGGACCGAGAGAAGTCGACAAGTGCTGCACCCCACCTCACAAAATTTTCCTCGTGTAATGACTACTGTGTCTTCTATCGGCAAAGATGAGTTTTATGACGTTTATGATAATTTTCCTTACTGATTCCATCGTCGTCCTGAGTTATATTATGAACCGAAAATTATTTATGAATTATAAGTAAATGCTTTATTTAGTATTACAAAGCAATCTTTAAAAACATAATGTTATAATATAATTATTAAAATTATTATAATTATTATATAATATAGAAATCCAATTATATTTTGACTAATGCCTATTTTATCTACAAAAATTATATATTTCGATGTATACTAAAGAGTGTACATTATTACATAGAGTAATACTATTAAATTCTTTATTTTTTTATAATCGAATAATATCTATTAACATTACTTGCATATTATACATCATTAAAAAAATTATTTATAAATATATAAATCTATATTTGAATATTATATACAATAAAACTAAATAAACTTAGAAATATCATCAGTATTATTATTTCCATCTTTACGTTAGTTATTGTCTATTTGATAATAATAATTGATTTAATATCACAGATTATTTGTAATCACATATTGTTTGATTTAAAAAGCATGAAAATTCTTAACTATAAATTTACTTAGCTACATAGTACAACAAAAATAACATTTTTTAAGATATCCTCTACTTAGTTTTCGAGGGCTCAGAATTTCTGAAAATACTATTATATAATTTTCTCAGAATTCTGTAATCCGAATTTAGTGGTCTATTGATAGGAACCACACCTGTTTGATATATCCATTCTTTGATGGTAAAGAATGGTGATATAATGGGACTGATCAGTAGGATTAATTAAAATTGTTAAATATGTATGTGTTCTGTATCTAATTCTTTAATAATATATTTTATATTGAAATGTGTATAGTGGATGGTATAATTATTGTGCCTTGATTGTGTGTGTAATATTGTAGCAGTCGTAGAGGATCCGCGAATGGTAATCGATAACCGTCTTGATACCTTGATGGAGAATCAATTGTAAGTTGAAGTCCACAGTGCTGCTAAGCTCCTATATAATTAAGTTGGATGTGGCAAACCTCACATGTGGAATAAGGTTTACTTATAAGTTGAACCTTACTCTTTTATTTTTTGCTGCCCTGCTTACTTCTTTCCTTACTATGCAAGTGACACCAATAATTTCCTTGCCCTAGTCAAGATCTATTCTTATTGACGGACTGAAGCAGGTTCGTTGACCCGGCGCTAATGCGCTGAAGAGAGTGACGTGCCCTCCTCGTAATATGCCAGCAAGGTCCCAGCTATATCCTTGACCTACTTTCGTGATGAAGGGTTAGTACTATTAATTGTAAGTTGAGAAACTTCAGCTGTAGGGGTGCGTTTTCTTCGATCCATTCGCGCCAGCGCTTTATCAATCTTCGGTGTCTTACTGTGGCTATTGCCATGATTCTCCCTGTGAGATTCAAGTGATTTTATTTTAATCGAAAACTTGTCGCCACCCCGTCGAAACTACTTCTCTCTATTTTTATTATTGGTCAATATTATTCATTGGTGCACTAAGTTTTCCATGCACTTTACAAGTCTTACAAATTGCCGAGTATATTGGTCGTCCTGGAATGAGGGAATTCGTGAAATCTTCTGGAATAGTCCGTGCCACGTTGCAACAAATTACAACCGTATATGCATTTTCCTTCATGTTCCTTAACCCTCAATCCAAGTAGTCTCCGAATTTTGACAATTGATTTTTTACACACGATTCCAAACTCATTTCATATTTTAAAGTAGTATAAATTTAGATTTACTATAACTAATTCAAATATTGATATTCGGGAATTAACCCGAGAAAGAGCTCATTCAAGAGGGCAGAATAAAACAAAGGCGGAAACGGCGTCTGTAATGCTGTAAGACGATGTTTATTTTCACGTATTAAAATATAATGCTGTCTTTAGACGATATAGTATTAATATAATGCTGTTTTAATTTTAAATTATAAATCTTGGATATCTTAATATTCAGCTATCAATTGAATACCGCGAAAGCTTGAAGTGAATTATAAAATGGGTTGTGTCCCGTGAGTTTAATTAAAGGTTGCTTATTTCCCCACGAGCGCGATATTCAGATGTAACTTTGAATATCACGACGCTTGAAGTATTGTTACGTTTTTATGAATTATATGTCATTATAGTCTACATTACTGCAATATTCAGGTGTAAATTGAATATAACCAAGCATGGACTTGTTGTGTTAGTTTACATCAATACGGTTTACCTGTGGATTTGTGTTTCTGCTTCCTGGATTTGAGTTTTGAACCAAGTACTGATTATGCCGTGGACAATTGATAAATTGTGAATCAGTAGTGGCTTCCTTTATTATACTGCCTGTGCTTGCTCGCGAGTACCTGCGTGCAGGGCGATTGAATGTCGGCGGCTGCCTTCTCTGTTTCGATCGCGTCGAGTGAGTAGCACAATCCAGAGCTCTTGTTTCCCTCAGTGTGACTTTGAAACCTTGTTATTGTATACCTATTATAACTCTTGAGAAGCTAATAACTATATTTTACTATAATATTTTACTTTCAGGTTATTTTACTATAATCACTATATATCCGCGCGTTAGATCGCCGGGTCGGCGCGTGAAATCTTGTACAGAGGTTCGGCCCGTGGAATCGCTTGATGTTTACACTTGTCAAAATGTGCATTTATAATTTTACGACACATACCTTGCAATGCACGTGATGGTTAATATGATCATCGTCGATCTTTCGAGTGCAATACTGGGAAAACTCAACCGTTTCAAATCGCTGTTAACGCGAAAATATACATGAAATATTATCGGAAAATTCGTTAGCTCTTCTCAAATAAGCAAATAATTGCTATTTAATAAAATAATTAAGAATTATTTTGATTTGATTATAATAAGATATATTCAAATTGAATTCGTAAATTATTTTTTCTTTTAATTAAATAATATAAAATATTGCTATTTATCTTAACCCTATCTTATAAATACATTTAATTAAAGAAATAATTAAATAGAATATTTAAATAGTTTGGGAATTAACACGAGTGTGGACTCTCCCCATGATAGTATGGAGGAGATGTAGATAGTGACACGGAGCGGTAGCAGCAAATATCAAAAAAGAGTTTACGGAAGTTGTATATAACTTGCTCGGGATTGAGTCCGAGAAAACACTCTCCCAGGTGGAGGGAGGGAGAGGCGGATAGTGGAGAAAGAGAGATAGTCGGGTAGAATGAAACAGAGGCTAAT
>JAPYYT010003597.1:0-12316 GCA_030522565.1 Ceratosolen corneri | reverse complement strand
TATATATATATATATATATATATATATATATATATATATATATTAAATAAAGAATTATCCAATTGATCCGCTAACGTAAAAGCTTTTCAATTAACATCCGTAAAGATTATTTATTGAGGAGAAAGAAAGTCCTCCTGGCCCTATTTCGATGGGGTATTATTGAATAAATATTGAGAAGTTGTTTAACGGTAACTTTATAGAGATGGGAACAGAAGGACGCACTATCGGTTCTGGTATGGTGAATCCGGCATCGAAGCCAGAATATAAACGCGTTTATTCTGCCATCCTGCCGAAACTTTTGAGATATTTTCAGTCGAAGCCACATTTATCTCGCTTCCTCTAGCCTCTCTCTCTCTCTCTCTCTCTCTCTCTATCACTCTCTCCAGAACTTTCTCTCAACCACGACCCAGAGACACGACGAGGTACGTCTATCCATAACTGCTGGCAAAAAGATAGAATATTCTTCTGGCTGATTCAGCATCATATAAGCTTATCAGATTGAAGAATGTAATTTTGAATTAAAATCGAACAAATTAGAATTTTTGATGAATTCCATCATATTGGCTATAACACATTGTTTTTGCATCAGTGTAATAGACTTAAATCCTTAATAATATTCTCGAATTTTTATTTTGTAAATTAAGCATTTATGTTTACAATTGTTTGGATAATGCCATAATAATAGATCATTTGATATATTAGATATAGTGAATATATGAAGAATGAATCTTTAAAAAAATATTAAAATGTGAATCTGAATTTAATAGATTAAGCATGTATTTGTTTAAAATGAATAAATTCGAGGAAGAAGTTTATTTATAGATAAGAACTTAATTGTTAATAAAAGATTAAAGTATCGACATAATTCTAAATGTGACACATTCAAAATGAGATCAAATGGGTTTAACGAATTTAAGTAAATTAGTGAGCATATTACCGAGATACAGTTTATTGACGACGCAGGAAAAAAAAAATAGCAATAAAATTTTAAAAGCCCATTCAGTTATTTCAAATTGTATCATAAATTTTTTTACAATTTTTTTTACAAATTTTCTTTACAAGGACTAATAACTTTATATTTTAAATTCTTTTAATTTCTACGTAAATATAATTACAAAATAATTTTGACATTTCAACTAAATTATAATAGTCGATAGCAGTACGAAAATACTAAGTATATACAAAATTACATACGTCATTTCTAATTTTCTCACAAAATAAAAGAAATTAAAAAAATTTAATTTTATCCTTCAAAATTACCATTAATTCTGCCATAGTCGTAAAAAATATTTTTAAAGCGTCTAACTATATTTATTCACTAGACTAATAAAGATTATGGTATATTAAAATAATCTTACTGTATAAAATAAAAAATAGCACGAGGTACGAAAATTATAGATACATAATAACGTATGAATTATCTGATTATTCCACACTATTAAATATATAAATTTTCTCATACGCATTATGTATGCTGGATAGGTAGATATAAAGCTATAAGATGTTAAAGATGTGGTGTCAGATGAGTGCAATGTGGTTGAGATAGAAACAAGAAAAAGAAAGAGAGAAAAAGGAAACATTTACGGGAGCTGGTAAGGCACATACGCGGATTAGAATAAAAATAATTTAGGCTTCTTTCGATTAACTATCAGATGTTTAGAAGAATAATTTGTGCATTCCTATTCGTACTGTGGCAAACGGCAATTTTTCATAGTTTAGTATTTTCGCTATTTCAGTAATATTACCAAATTATGAGTAATTTAGAAATTAAATTTAAAGTCTTACTTTTCTCATCATAATCTCTCGCTTTTTCTAATTCTGACACTGTGAATTTCATTAATTTTTTTCTAATTTTGTGTGGCAATTACAGATATTTTTACAGAAATCTTTCAATATAAAAGTACAATATTATATCTTCAAAAATAAAAATAACGTCATCCAGTTATGGACAATAATGAGTTAAATAATAATGAGATAAACATCTTCTTCATCTTATATACGTTAGCACTATAATATTAAAATTTTAAATGAAAATTAAAAATCCATACATATTTACAGCTAGTATTTCATCAATTCTATGTAAATTATTTGTGGAACATAATAAGAAAATTTAAAGATACATTTACTTATATTCCGTAAGAAAAATCTTCAAATTTTATATTACGGAAGTAGACAATTGTTCGTATGATTCAATGTTCTTAAAGTATAATATTTTAAAAGTAATTGAATGAAAACCGAACATTTCGGAAATTAATAAGACCTAATATTATAGTAGTAAAATATTGCGTGGTAGTTTTATTACTTATTAGTTGAAAATTTTTTATACAATAAAACAATTACTACAATTAATATTATTGTACGAACTACCATTAATAACATACTGTTAGTTTTTTTGCAATATAATCCATTTTTTATATAACGAGAAGAATTAGTAAAATGCTGTTCTATAATACTTGTATACAATTTAATTTAATACGCGGTATTTTCTGCCTTAAAAACTTATATTTTATCACTTTATGCCTTTATAATTTATTGTGTTTTAATACTTTGTACATTATGACAATAAATGATATCACAAACTTAAATTAAATTTACTTTTTAAAATACAAATTGCTTTCGCAAATTTTATAAAAACAAAATTAATAACAAAATTAATTAGTTATAAATAAATTTAATAATCTCAAGTTATTGTGTTTTGTAAGCGAAATAAGAAAAATATGATTAGAAATAATGTTAAATGAATATATTGAAAACAATACTATTTACAAACTTTGTTTCAATTACGATTCAACTTTCACATCACCGCAATTTCATGTACAACTGGATCACTCGATACGAGAATTACATTAACGCCAATAGGGCTAACGAATATGAGGAATCCTTTAGTGAAATCGTGTAATTAATTTTTATTAGTATCCTATCAAATTCACACATTTCCTCGAATGATCTAATACTGGAAATGTTTGTCCATTAAATGTTTTACGATGTGAAAATTCTAATGCCAAATTATATATTTAATAAATTATAATAAACATGAATCGAAATATTTAAATGTTAACTTTGGATTGTTAAAAAATTTTGAACTATACTACTAAGTAAAATTAGATTTACGGTATTAAAATTATAAATAAAATTTAATCTGCTTTTTAATTTGACTTCTTAATTTCTTTTTTTCCTTACCAGAATTTGGATTTATTTATTATTCAATTTAATTATAATATTAAATTATAATAACAATTATAAACCTTATTAGGGCTTTAATTTATCCGTTTTTATCCTAAAGGATAAATTACTCTCATAAAGACTATCACTAATTTATTGTAAGGAAATATAATTTTTAAGTTGAAACGTAAGTTATACTTGAAAAATTGAGTATTTCATACCAAACTCTCTAATATTTAAAATGAATTTAATACAGATTGATAGTATTTTATGAAGATTAATGACAAATTTTATGTAACTTAGTAGAATAACTTGAAAACTAGAAAAACTTTATGTAACTTAGTAGAATAACAACTTGCCTGCAATATATATATATATACATTTTGGTATTTTTGTATTAATTTATAGAATAACTGAAATACAGATATTATTATACTAATATTTAAATTAAAAATTATACAATTATTAAGTAGAATTAAACTATTTTATATAATATAATTTTTTTTCGATATAAAATAATATTAGAATAAATTATTTTTATATTTATTGTAATAAAAATAGCATAGCCCATTTTTAAATAAATAATTATTATTTCGTTTTGAAATAATTACTTGAACATATGTAAATTATTATGTTTTTTAATTCCATATTGTAGTTGCTAGAAATGTAATTAGAAATATAAATGTAGAAATAGTAATTACTTGATTTGAATTACTTGAAATAAATTATGAATGATTTACTACGAATGACTTACTATGAATGGCTTACTAAAAATGGATACTAAGAAATATCCACTATACTAACACTATACTAAGAAACATCTACTATACCAATAATATACTAAAAAATATCTTACTAATAATAATAAAATTAAATAAAATTGAAATAAATTTTTTCATTGTGTATAAAGCCAATGCAATTCAAATGTAGATGTATTAATAATATTTAAATGTTAAACATAAAGGTTAATAGTAAACATTTTTACATCCATCTATATTGCTTGTTTAAATCGCATAGGTTAACAATTAATTTAATAAATTTCTGTTTGAAGAATAGACTCTATTCAAGTAGTAAAAGTAATATGTATTTTAAAAAGAAAGACTTAGATTTTTTGATAATGAAACCATTTAATAAAAAAATTGTAAATAATCAACGTATTTCAATTTAATAAAGTATATACAAATAATTGAAAAAAAGTCAAACAACCAAAATTATTAATGTAACAAAAAATCATATCTAGGATAATATCATCGGCTATAAATTTCAAAGAAGCATGAATAAAAATAATGATTATTCTATATATATATATATACAATATATAAATTACACTTACTTATTTGAAAGTTAGAAAATAACAAACCTATAGAAAATAAATAGATGGATATAATACATAATATATGAATAATATAAATGAATGACGTCAATATGAAATTTAAAAAATAATAAACTTATGAAAAATAAACAAAATACATGCAAAAATATCAATACAAAAATTAATATCGAGTATTTTTAATCAATTAAAAATTTATTCGAAATATATATTAATTAATAAGTATAAAAAGTAAAAATTTTAATAAGTTTTAATTCTACAATATCATTTACAATATCAGCATAAAAATTTAATACCAATAATACATGTTCGATAAACGTATTCAGAAAATTTTAAATATAATATAAAACAATATAAAATAAAAAAACTTCAGTATAACCTTGTCATTAATGTTCTTAGAAATAAATTAAATGTTTGATATAATGTAGATTAGACAGTTGTAACATAATTGTTTTACAAAAACAACTACTTACTATAGAAACCTGTTATAAAATATCATCATCAAGTGTAAAAAAAGTTGGTATTTGTCTAATAATCCGCTCGTTATACGCTTCGTAAAAATACACAATCACAGTAATTATATAGATCAAGAAGAATTTAATAATGTAATTTACTAAGTAATTATTTTGGAGAAAAAAATTAGAATAATTACAGGAGCAAAGAAGACTCAAAATACCACTTTATTATTAAATATGCAATCTACGAAGTTTTTGTCATTAGAAGTAAAATACTGTTACTTTTCATTTGTAATATCATATCGTTTAAAATGTAAAACAATGAAAAATAATCAGTTCATTAATAAAAAGTTCAATTTTATATGCAATTTAATAAAATAATGTTTCATAAGTTATTGCAGACATTCAAGAAAACTAGTTGCAATACATCATATACTTCAAATAGTTAATTGAACTTTCAATAGAATAGTTAACTTTTAAAATATTGTAAAAGCTTTTCTAAGCATTTCATAAAATGTTTGTGTTACCGAAAACAAATGATACGAGTTAATATATATTATATATGTAAGATTTCTTTTAAAAACATCAAATGTATGATTTGATTATTATAAAATTCATTATTTTTCATAGAAGATAAAAATGAATATTATTCAACGTATTTTTTATTTCTTCATTATGAATGTAAATAATTAGTAAAAGTAAAAATAAGGTAATTTATAATTAAGTGTATGAGCTTTTCCATAAATAAAAATAACAACAGTTATAAATTTTTCTCTGGAAATAATATATATAATATCGGAGGTCGTATGTAGCAAATCAAAAACTGAGAAACAGTATTTCATACCAAACACCTAAATAACAAAATTTAAATTAGTTACTATAAAGTATGAATTTAATCGTTATTTAAAAATCACTACTTTATACAGTTGAAATATTAAAATATTAAAATCATTGTTGGAAAAAATCAATGAAAATGTTTAATAACCTGTTTTAGTGACTAGAGACAGATAAAAGATAAAAACAGAATATAAATAATAAAATAGTCTCTAATTTTGTAATCATAACAATGTTAAAATTTTTAATTTATGCAAAATAAATTCTACTTATAATCTACCGAAAAAAAAATTGTTTTTTAGAACTTATAGAAACTTATTGCATTTAAAAATATATAAAATGTATAAACTCTACTGGAACACTGCTATATTCTCAGAAAATCAAATATTTTAAAAATATAAACGAAATTTGTTTAAAATGTTATAATAGTAATATACAATAGAAAGTAATAAACATAAATAACTAAAAATAATTAAAAACATAAATGAAAATAAATAAAAACATAAAATAAAAATAAATAAAAACAAAATAAAAATAAATAATAAAATAAATATATAAAAATAAAATAAATATAAAAATAATAAAAAAAATAACACACAATAAAATTATTTTTACATGACTGGAATATAATAAAAATTGAATAAAAGTAAATATAAAATCTACAACTTTTACTTGAAAATTTAAAAAAATCTTCAAAAATAATTGTAATAGGTTATTATATATATATATATTAAATACAATAAAATATATGTATTAAAATAATTATATGTATTAAATACAATAAAATATTTATAATTATAGGATTTTAAGTTTATTACTTTAAAACTATTTATGTTATCATACATTAAAATATTTTCCGAATAGTGTAAGAAACAATTTAAAAATGATTCCTTCGTATTAAGTACATTCTAAGAAAATTATTTAAATCTAAGGATATTTAAAAATATCTAATTATATATATATATATATATTTAATAATTATTCTTTATGTATTTTAATGATTTGATCAAAAAGAGGTATTTAGATTATTTATATAAAAATTTATTTAATTAATTCGTTTCTAGAATACTGTGAGTTTGAGAATAATATTGTATTTAATAAAGTTATTGTTCTTATTATTTCTACAAAAACTTAAGAATCAATTTTCAAAACACTGAAATCAACTCTTACATAATATTATCTATTCTTAAATAATAAAATTTATCCATAATTATTGATTATCGATCTCCAAAATTATATTTTATCAAATGATCTTTAAGGACTAATCAAACTATTGCATTTGTTTAAATTTTAATTAGAATGTGATGATTTAGAAAATTTTAATTCTTGAAACATTATCTTGTTAGTAATTTTTTACTGTTTTCTATGAGGTTTTTTGTTTATAATTTTTTATGACATTATTTTATAAAAATTGGCTATTAAATCAATTTTATCCGACTGTTTAAATATTTTTAATATGTTCTTGAAGTATGAATGTAGTCATTCTTTCGTTGTATCGATATTTATTTCTGCGTTTACTAACAATACTAGATTTTATCGATATTTCTGCTTAATAATTGTATAATATACAGTAGATTTGGAATCCAAATGTTCTTCTAACTTGATTATTAATCAAATTTTCTAATGTGTCGTGTTTGAAGATCGCTAGAGCAATTAGTATGCATTTTGTGGGCAATTTATGCACGTTTTTAAATAAAAAGATGTCCTCGTGAGCGGTTGCAGAGCTTATTCTTTAATTTGATTAATATCTCCAAGCCTTCAACAACAGAATTGCTAGATTTGCGTATAATTTTATAATTAAAAAACTCGCAAGCACTCATCGCTCATTATATTTTCTTTCATAAATTCATTTAATATTAAACTAACTGTTACACTCAAAAGTATAGTACTGTTATTATGTTTTACCATAAGATTTTCAATGACCTAAGAAGCATATAACTTTAAAATTTATTTCCAAATATGCAGATTGTCCATAGCGGTTCTCTCTTCAATCTTTCAACTGTTTACAAATTGCTAGTAGCATTTTCGTAAAACGGAAAATTCAATTTGATCGTTTCAGAAGTATGCTTTTGAAGTATACATCTAATTTATTATATATTTTTAGTATTATTTTACAATGTTAAAAATATACAAAAATGACATATTACGTAAGATTGTTAGTTTGTATGTCAATCTCATTTCCTTATACCACTTTAAGTTTTATATTTATATGAAATTTTTCATTTTGAATGAAAAAATGAACTCTATCATAGATATTTATAAAACATTAATAGTTTTATTTTATAGAGTCATTTTTATTGCATTTGGACTTGGTTTAAAAAAGTCGTTTCTTTTTGTTGTTTTTTTTCATTAATTTACACTTATTAAAGGGATAGAATAATTATATTTACATACTTTAATTATTATTATATTAGTGATGTATATTTTGCTGATTTTAGATAAAATTTTAATTACAATTTAATATAGATATATTGATTAAAATTCTATATTCTCTTATTAAATCGTATGGATCTCCACATTGATTAATTTTCTGATAAAGAAATAGTATGAGCGTTAGATCAAACATTAGTAGTTAATTTGGCAATATAATCGATACTTTTAGTACTAGTTTTAATAAAGATAAATTGAAGGTATATAAATAATTCGATATAATAAAATTTTGTTGATGAGCATGAGAATGATAAATTCTTTTTAATTCTATAAATATTGTAATAACATATATCCGTTTTTATACTTTATATATTTATTGATTTATATAAATGTATTTTTAATTAATCAATAATAATATTTAATGATAATAAATAATATATTTTTAAGTATAAGTTTAAAAATAAGTAAAAAATATAATATGATATATTATGCATGCATAAACATATTATTATAATTGTATAGAACAGTATTAAAAACTGCTTGTATTTTTTATAAACTTTACAGCAAATTTGACTGTGTTTAGTTAAAATTAATTAATTTAATTTTATATTAAATGTCGTTACTCATAGTAAATAAAATTATTATAATTTAAAGCGAAGAAATTTATAGTAACCTAGCTTGATACAATCAAATTATAAATATTTGTTTCGAAAATTTTCAGTTACAAGATAAGAATAATTTCTGTTATTTATATTTCAAGAATTTAAATCTTTGCATTTCTGTTAAACATCACTACATTTTGAGTTATGACAATCTTAATTATTACACACGTGAACATTAATTTATGCTTATATTTTAGTATTACTTTTTTTTTTTTAAAGATATTATTAAAGTGAAAGATTAAAATGTTATTAAGATTAATGTTCGACTATTCTACTTTAAATATAAATTTAATTACAAGTGTTATTAGAATTTACTAGTAAGGTACAATAAGTTTAAAATTGAAATCGACCATTTAATATTAATACTTCTTTCCTCTAAGTCGAAAGAATCTTTTTGAAATAAAGGAATATAGAGTATTATATTATTAAAAATAGGAAAACAGTAATTATAGAAATTTCAGTTGCAGAATTAAATTGAAAATTCATTGATGCATTCTATTTGAAAATTAATAAATATTTCAATTTCTATAAAAATTAAGGGTACGTATATTGTAAAAAAATTATTTAAATATAATAATTATATTAAACAATTATTTGATATATAAGTATTTGTAAAGTATAATGATTTTCTGAGACTTAAAAGTAATTAAATAATTTTATTATTTATTATTAAAATCATTGTCACTATAAATATATATTTTATTACAATACAAAGAATTGTTTCAAATCTATTGCAATTGAATTTTACAATTATTTTAAGATCACATATAACATTTTAAAAAATATTAATTAAATATATTAAAAATAAATTTTGTTTTAAAAAAACAATTTATTTTAGGCAAATACTATTTTTTATTCAGCAACAGTTTGGTATGAAATATTTATTTGGCAATTATTAAGTATTATAAAGAAAATATCTTTTAAGTCCAAAATATTTTAAAAATAAATAAGATAATCCAAAATCAAATATCAAAATCAAAATATTTTGTCAAGTTAAGATATTGAATTTTCGTAGCTTTTTTTTTTTTTTTTATTTTATTCAATTTTCAAAGATATATATAGAAAATATTCGTTAAAAATCAATAAAACTATAAGCTGTTTTCCTGTATATATTTTATAAGTCGATACTGATGGAAATAATTTAGATACTTAGACAAGAGCTGATGTTTCTCCGAAGTCATTCAGGGCTTCATTAAAATTTCTATCTAAGAGTATATAAAGTTCTTAGAGCATTTATAAACCTTAAGCAGCTTGGCCGATAGTAAATTTTCCTATTTTAATTATGTCCAGTAATATAAATAATAAAAATATTATAAATCTTCGGCAATAAATTTGAGCATATGTATTAAGTTAGGTAAAATTAAAAATATTATTTTAATATTTAACGTATAAATATTGTATATAATATTATTTTTGAGTTAAAAACAAAAAATTTCTATTAATATTGAAATTTGGAATATTTTAATTCAAATGGTATTAATGGTCTTTGTTAAGTTGTTCGGGATTTTTCCCGTATGTGTTTTCTCTCTCAGATGTAATCAGGAGATACAGATAGTGGAAGCAGAGGTAGTAGAAATTAATGTTATTAACTGAGGAGATATTGTTGTTGGAGACTAAAAATTAAGTTTATTAAATAATAAATGTATAAATAGATTTTGAATAATTTCAGAATATAGCAGTATGTTGAGTTTGTGTGGTTGTATTGATATATAAATGCTGTGCTATGGAAGCTAATGTATAATAGTATGAAATTCGAATGAAAAGCTGTGTCTCTCTCGCTACTCAGTTGTAAGCTGAGTAAGATATAGTAATATGGGCGTAATCCTTGATCAGCTCCGTCTAGTATTAATATCCACTTATTTATGTGTCGCGTATTTATCTTATACGAATTGTTTAGAAAGAACGTAGATTCGCAGGTTAGTAGCCGTGGCACGTAATTTGAATCGTGTCTCCAATTCGAGTTGATTGATCCGAATAATCACAAACGGTCATAATATCATAAGTCTCAAGATAACAGATTTTAATACGACTGCTGTCTTGAAAATAAGTTATGATATATATGTATATGTACATTAGACGAAAATATCAAAGTCAATTAGTCAATGAAGCCGATATAAACGCTTATAAATTAAAAATAATTTTTTTGGTGTAATATTTGTTGGGTATTTTGAAATATTTTAAAATTTGTAGATGAAAAATATAAGAGAATAATAATAATAATAGGATTATATATTATAAAAATAAATTGACTTAGAAAAAGAGTTTTTAAAGCATTTCTGAATGGAAACCATTCTCTTTTATTTTTATGTACTTAAGTTAAGAAACCACTATGTGATAGAAATATTTTAAGAATTTTTTCAAATTCTCTATTCAGAAAAAATACTAAATATGACAATTATTAGTATTAAAAATATTTATATTATATTTATACAAGTAATTTTAAAGAAATACATAATTATTATTATTCATAAGTCGACATAAATAATTATTTTACATGAACATGATACATATATATTAGTATATATGTGTACATAGTACATATATATTCTTATTGGAGTTTTTTAGATCTATAATTAGAAACATTTAAAAAATTTGAAAAAAGCTGTTACAATTGAAGTGTTTCAAAAGAAATTATTTTATGAAGCTAAAATACGAGCAGATGTTATTAGATTCTTATGCTAAAAACTATTCCATATGTAAGGTGTTTGGGATTTAACCCGATGTGTAAATTTTCCCGCGTTCGAGTGGGAGAAGCAGACAGTGGAAATAAACAGCTAATTGTATTTTACAAAAGGAGAAAAATAATGAATGTTGAAATATTAAATGGTAGAGTTTATCAATAATAACAAGTACATAAAGAAATTGGCTGTTGAAATTAAACTGGTAATTCCAGTTGTTGAATATAAATTGGTAATATCTGGAAAATAAGTTGTTGTCCTCTTGATTGTTAAATTAATTGTTGGTGTAAAAAGATTGTGATGTCTTGAAAACAAGTTATCATCTTTAGTTTACTAAATTTACTATTGAATTAAACTATAGTTAATGTAATTAATTTTGTTTTTATAATTTATAAATTAAATTATTAATTATATCTATTATACTTTTGTATTCTCTTAAGTATGTTTAATTAATTTTAAATTATATAAGATTATGTTCTATCTCTTTATTTTTATATAATTGATCTGTTAATATTTCTTTCTGCTGAGCATCTCATGATTTGAATATTAATAAATTTGACTTACTTGGTATTTTTTAATCAAAGAATTATTAGTATTTATTATAATATAAAATCACCTCTTTATTAATTATTTACTAATTTATTAATTTATTAAATAAACTTAATTAATCATTAATATTTCGTAATACTTTTAATTTATATTTTATATTTATTTATAATAATTTCGTATATGTTATACTTATACTTTTACGTCGCTTATTATTAATTTCTCGATAATCTTTTGACATTACTGTCCTTTTCGCATCTGTGCGTGTTTTTATATGTT
>JAPYYT010003596.1:0-13598 GCA_030522565.1 Ceratosolen corneri | reverse complement strand
AGTCCAATTCTTGTCGGTTCGTTAAGAGCTTATCACGAAGTATAGCAATCACGCTGTTATACGTAGAAGGTCTTGTCCGTTATTTTTACTAGGCTCGTAGCCTCTATTCCCGCCATTGAGTCTCTGAGAAGCTATTTATTTTACATGACTTTGTATGATCTTAATTGACAGATTTCAAATCGATAGATTTCTAAACGATTTAAGAAGATTTTGAAGATTTTGCCGCGTCCAACCTAGGCGCGATATTTAAAGTCTTCACCCTTCTTCACCCGGCTTCTCGCGAGGGGTGGTTTTTCTTGATCATCTATGAGAATGGGAATTTTCGGTGATTGATTGACAACTAATTATTCAGCTGTTATCGATGCCCTTTTTCCGATAGTATCACCGCCTTTTTAGGCGGTGGAGGCGTCAAAGCGGCGGCTGACCGCGCGTCGGACGCGCGTTGGACGCGTCGGATTGTGTTGTACGATGCTCCGGCGCTTGGCGTCGTTTTATGTTTACACTTTTCAAAATATGCTTTTATATAGTATGAAAACAAATAGTACGAAGTTTGGCAACTACGCGTGGGTCCCTAGAAAATATGGTCCGTTTATTTTACTAGGCTTGTATTGCAAAACACGATATGGTCATATTGACCATCGTAGAACTTTCGATTAGAGTCGAGGTGAAACCCAACAGTTACAGATCATTGTCGATGAAAAAATATATATGTGAATTATTGTATTTATATTTGTAGGTTCTTGGGGGAACATCTGGCAATCATAAACATAAGAAATATTCAAAACAGTCTCTATTATGTAGTGTTCAGAAATCCGCATAATAAACCAACGGTCGCGTCGGCGCCTGTAATATGATCATTAGTGTTTACGAATATAAAAGTGTGGTATTAATGCAGAGAACAAAATAACGCATAGACTGAAAGACAAAACGGTTATTGCTAAAAAGATCGAGAGGCAAAATACACGTGTAAGTACAATTGCCGCCACTTTCCCCGGGCTAGTCAAAACATGATGACTTCACGGATATATTGCGTAGCTTCCGCTGCGGAGTCGGCCGCGGTGTGACCGTCGGCGGGAAAAAGGCCCGCCTATCGGTATCTAAAACAAAAGAGACGATAACTCAGTGCACCAATAGCAATTAGTGTAACAAAGTGCTGATCACGGGACCACTGCAATTATATTGATATGAATACAATGAAATATTATAAAAATTTATATTAAAAAGGAAAATTATGATAAATAGATAATTTATATTTTGTCTTCATTTGTTACTTTTTTATTTTATAATACTTTTAATAATATATTAATTGAAAATAATATAAATTTAAAAGTGATACTTTATATGTGAATATTATAATAGTGTTTATTTATAATACACAAAACGTACAAATTGATTGTTTTCCGCGATTCGCTATATTAAAATATATCATCTGTACATTTTATAATAAAAGAACGTCCATTTATACTGTATCATAAAATAATTAAAATTTTTTAATCTTGATATTGTATGAATGTATACTGAATAAAGAAAATAAGTTATTTAATTTTTGTACTTATTTTTATTGAGATTAAAGCATATTTTCACCGTTAAGTACCACTTTAAAAATCACGAAAAATTCCACTAAATTTTCTACGCAAAATGCTGTTTACTAATTTTACTTTTCTCTTTTAAATATAGTGCTGTGAAGTATTGTTTCTCTTTTTATTTATTCATTTTGTAATATTAGTACTTATGTAATTATATACATATTTTTCAAATTTACACAATGATAATTTTGTATATGTTTTTCAAAAATTAAAATTTATTCACATTTATTGAATTCTTTAAAAACATATATTTTGTATATGTTTGTATATATATATATTTTTTGTATATATTTTTCTTGTATATAATAATATATATATATCCTTAATATATATTTTGTACTTGAGTTTAAAAATAATAAAAAAATAAAATAAAATAAAATGTATGTATATTAAAAGTATTTGTATATTTATATATGTATATTTATATAGTTAAATAGAATTTATATTATTAATTACTAGTAGTTAAAATTATAAACTAAAAAAATCTTAAGCTTATTCGATCTCCAGTCTATATTTTATATATTTTAAATAAAATCAACATATTTGTTTCATTTTAAGTCAAAATTGGTTAAAAATATACTAGATCATATTAATCATTTAATTTTCGTTTTTGTTTCGTTTTATTTTTAGTCCAAATTAGTTAAAAATATCCTAGATCATATTGATCAAATTATATAGCTTACTAAAATATTATTTTATTCAATGATGAACGAATTACAGTAGAAAATAAATATACTGTAAAAAATTCTAATCAATGTTTTTAAACTGATCCATTACATTAGGAATCATAACAAAATTTATTTCACAAAGGAAGGAGAACTATATCTAAATGTAGTATTCAGTTACCTTGATACAACTGACGTATTCGAATTGCAAAACGATTTCATAACGATAATAGTAAGCTCGACAGAAAAAACAAATGTAGTTGAAGGTGTTAGGAGCAAAAAACTCATAACCGATTACATTAAAGTAGTATCAGAGATACTTGGAATTCCTAATACAGAAAGGTTGATTGTTCAATTTTTGTATTAACTTATATTCTTTAATAACAAATTATAATTGTACATGACTTGGGATAATATTCCTATAATTTAATGAATAATAATGCTTATTGGAGAAACATTACTTATTAAATATAAATTTTTTCCAATTAATTATTGTATTTAATTAATTAATAAAAAAATTATGCAGTAATTTATTTAAATATTATTTGTAAATTTATTAGTGTTTAAGTGTAGTTATTTGCAACACCGTGAATACATTGTATCTATACATTACATTTATATTCATTTTTTAAAAAATTAAAATAGTTAAGATAAAATATTTTAATCAATATATTAAAATCAATATATTAAAGTTAGATAACAATATATCAGAGATATTTTAACAATTTTTTCTTAAATTATTAAACATTATTTAAACTGAATAAATTACTAATATATGGAGTATAAAATTTAGGAGTTATTTCAGATTTTATTAAGGGATAAATCATTATACTTTAATTATCTTTCTATTACATTAAATTTAAACTTGATAATATAGTCGTATAAAATATTAAGTTAAAATTTTTTAAAATAATTTATCGTACAATATTATATTCCCATGTATTACATTACAAAATATAACCATTAAATTGAGCCCAAAAAAATAAAAAAATATATTTATATGTATATAATATATAATAATAATATACAATTAATAATAGTTTTATTATAAAAATAAATTTTTGAATAGTTCAAATTATTCAAATTTAATTATATCTTCATTTTTCATAATCTGATACTGCAATATCCAACAATGAATGTACTTTCGAAGCACAAATAATAATTAGTTTATATAATAATAATTAGTTTTCTAGTTGTAGAGCTATATTGTATATTATTTTTAAATAGTTTAAAAAAATAGATATTTGTAATGTCAATATTTTCTAAAGACTAAAAATTCTTAAAAGGTAAGTCATCAATTGTCTATCATATTATCATGTTCATGGAAATGATAATTTAACTTATTTTAAATGGAAAACAATTTGTAACTTTTACAGGAATGTAATTAATAATTACAGTAGTGTCGACTATAACAAAAATTGTCAGGGGTGTATTTCTTCTACTTCTGTATGGCCTTTACCCATCAAGATATACTTGCTTGCGTTGCTTATAACAAGTAATTGTGGGAGAGGGAGGAGGGGAGAAAGGCTGGAGAAAGGGAGAGTGGTGGTGGCAGTGGCAGCTGTGGCGGCAGTTCAGCGAGTAGGTGAAAAGAGCGGATTGCAGGAGAGTTAATGTTACTGACGTACGACAGTTCATATATTTTTATTTGATACTTCTCATTATTTCTTCAGTTATCTGGAGATTTCTATCTTCTCTCTCTCTCTCTATTTTTCATTCTTTATATATTTATCTTTATCTTTTTATATCTCGATTTCGTCTTTTCTTTTTATTTTCTCCTTGTTGAATTTTTGTTTGTTTTACTCCTTCCACTCTCCAGTAGTATTGATGCATACTAAAAATGTAGAAAGTAGGTGTGATGTTCATTCTACTTAAATAATAGTTTTGTGTTGAATTTTGAATGTTTCCTTATTTAAATTTGATGGATATTATATAAAATTAAATTCGACTTAAGGTCAGGTAATTGTAAAATTTTTGTGTGGGAAGCTGTTATGAGAATTTGCGTACATGTTAATCACGTGAAGTGAATTTGGTGATCGAATAACTAAAAAGGAAAAACGGGCACATCCTTGAGAATAAGCAGTTCGAATCAAGTCGAGTTACGATATATAGTTCTAGTCGCCATTATTGTGCTTGAGTACAGAAAAACCAAACGTAGAAAAGAAGAAAACAAATTTACTCACTGACTGTTAGTGCTACATTCGCATATTTATTTGCAATCGATCGATACGCATCTTATTTTTAGGTGAGTTCAGTTTACAATGTAAGTTTCTGAAAATTTGAATGTAGCAAACTATTATTTATTCTAGTTTTTATGGTTTTACTTCTAAATAAAATCGAGTTTATGATTCTTTTTCAACATTTTATATATATAAATTTAGAAATATGTACAGATTTTATGATTATTATATTTCTTATTAATTTTGTTTATCACATCTTAATATATTTAATATATTTAAATAAGTGAAAATTTAAGTGGTCTTAATATATTTAAATAAGCGAAAATTTGTTAATTATATTTTATGCATTATTTATATTGAATTTGTTATTTATATATCAAATTGATATTTACATAAAACATATTCAACAAATGTATATATCTTAATAATAATATATACAACGTAAAAAGAATTTATCTGTACGATATAAGTACATATTTTCAAATTATTCATTTTAGAAAATTCTACATAAAGTATATTATTTTAGTAAAGTAAAAGACGAGATATTAATCAATATTTTTGATTTATTAAAGATTTTCAAATAAAATTTTATTTGTTTTTCAATAATCTAAATTATTTTTATTAGTTTAATTTAAGAAATTGTAAAGACATTAAATTATAAAAAAGAAGAATATAATTATAAAAAAGAATTTTAAATTATTTTAAACTGCAATATTTATCATTCAATTACAAATCATTATTTAAGTTATTTAAATATATTGATAATATATTTTTTAAACTATAATATAAAAACAAACTATAGTTAATCACGTTATATTTAAGCTATATAAATATTATTTTAATAGAATTTTTAAATCGAATTAAAAATAATTTATATATGAAGTACCTATACCTATTATATCTCTACTTGAATATTTATCTTTTATTTTATAAATACATTTATATTAAATTTTCCATTTTATATAACCAAATTCACTGTATACTTTGATTTTATTTGTAAGGATGTATATATTTTTTATATAAAATTTCTATAAAAGCAAACGTAATTTTATGTTATTTATAGAATCATGAAAAAATTTATTCAGATATCTTTTTATTGATTATTTGTTAAGTTTGTTAAAAATGATTAAAAATTTAAATAGCTCTTTTTCAAATATTTTTATTTATGTACAAACGTAAAAGTAATAATAATTTATGAATCAAAATAATGTTATTTTCAATAGAAAAATAAAATGAATAATATATATAATAATTATTCGTAATATTACTTGAATATTAAGAAAAAATATTATTGTAATAAATATATTTTATATTATTATATTAATTATATGTTATATAAATTTATGATAATATTAATTATACATTAAATATATTTATAATTTATTTACGCACACATATCTACATATCTATCAAATATGTTTATTTCATATTTCATATGAAGTTTCTTTTCAAAAACTATTAAATTATTTAAAATTATACAGGCATCATATAATTAGAATGTTTTTTCAATTGAATATAATTTAAAAAATCGATCAATAAATGAATAAAATTACTAAACAATTATAAAAATATTCTATTATTAGTTTTAAACTTATAAAATTTTAGTTATGTTTAATACTATAAATTTGATTAAAAATTTTCATTATTAATTTATGTCCACGATTACGATGATCAAGTGTTAGATGCCCATGACAATGTCCAGTATTAAATTATCATTTATAAAAAATACGTTTTATATTCATAACTATTTATTTCTTATCTTATTTTTTAAAGAAAATTTTGTTTCGGTTTAATTATGAATAATATAAGATGTTATATTACAAGCTAACGTAAAAGTACAATTAATATTGGCGAGTAGAATATAAAAGAATAATTTTAATTGCATGGACCCCTTTTATTAAATTGGAATTCACATATATATATAAATAGTTGACTTGTTATTTTTTCTCAAAAATAATAAAAAATTGTATAATTATTTATATTATTATGTATAAATAACTGTTTTTATATGATGGATAACTTAAAGTAAGAAAATATTTTAATAAGACTATTGTAAGACTAATAATAGTCTACTGCGAAGTATTTCAAAATTTAATAATTATTTAAATTTTTATGTAAAGATTATGTAAACACAGAATCTTATTATATATATATTAAATTATTTTTAAATGTAATTTATTTTAAAATTAATTAATGTTAGAAAAATAAATTAAAAAATTGAAACTATACGTTTGAATAATATTTTAGTAAAAAAATTAGGTTATTAAAAATCTGCGTATAATATAATTATTTATATACAATATATTTATTTATATATTAGCATGTATACAATTGTTTGGGAACTAACCCGAGCGTTAACTCTCCCCAAGGTGGTGTGGGCGAGAGGCCGATAATGGAGGGGGAGAAATAGCAGGGTAGAAAGAAACGAAGATGAAGACGGCGTTGTAATACTGTAAAACTGTTATTATTGAACTTATATGGAGAATTATAATGTTGTTTCTATCGAATGTAAGGTAAAATATAATGCTACCTTTATCTTGATTTCTATATTTTGCATTATCACAATATTCAGGCGTAAATTGAATACCGCGAACCTTGGAGTGAGTATAATAAGTAAACTACATTCTTTGGTTAGTTTTTTATGTGATTTTAGTTTAATATAATGTTTATATCCTAATATTGGTGTCTGGCTGGGTGGTTAAATGTCTTTTTAAATGTCTTTTCGTCTGGTCTTATAGTTCGTTCGGCATTTGGCCAGATGTTTAATGTTTAATAATTGTCTCTACGTTAATCAGCGTCTGGCCGAATGGTTATTTAAGACTTATATATTGGTTGCTTTTCGCCTAATGATGCGTTGATCCTGTTGCTGTCCACAGGGGGGGGGGCATTCGTACTCAGGCCCCAGTTAGCGTCTTCGCTAGTTCATATATTGAACTGCGGGATACCCGTGGTTATATTGATATTATTTTTTTGATACCAGTGGAGAAATATATTATATTTGGGTAGAAGTTTCTATGTAAAGTTTCTATATAAAGAAGGAGATAGTTGAGATACTCGTTTTATAAGACCACTGTATTGGAGACTATTTTAGAGAGATTAAAGTCTTGAAATTTCTGAGGTGCAACGTGAGTGTAGTCTAGTTTTAATGTCTTCACGCCGCTCCTTGAGTTGAGGTGGTCATCTTCGATTTCGATGAGAGCGAGAAGTTTTGATGATTGGTTGATAATTAATTTTCAATCATCATTGGAGTCATAAACAAACAGTGTCCTTTGAAGGAATAGGAGCGAAGTGGAGGGGATAAAGTGATGCTTGCGCTTCGAAACAGCGGCTTGCGCAGTTGCACCGGCGCTTATTATTTACAGTTTTCATATTTGAATCGTTACCTTATGAAAACAGCACGACGTTGGTCAACTACGCGGCGATTCCTAGAATATTTTGTCCGTTGATTTTATTCGGTTCGTTTTGCAAGACACGTGATGGTCATATTGGCCGTCGTCGACTTCGTGGTGCTGTACAGAGAAAACCCAGCCATTACAAAGTCTTTAGCGAGGAAAACATGTAAATGATATATATTACAATTATATTCATAGTTTTTGGGATACATATAGCAGTTATAAATAAAATATTCCCGAAAAATAATATATTTATTTTTGTTATTGCCTATTACATTATTTAAAATTTTTATAAATATACATATTATTATAAGTAGAATATTCAAATATATCTTCGTACGAAATACTTATCAGAAATGTTTGTTTAAGTAAATTTTACTATGTTTTTTATATAAGATGTTTGGCATCGAGCAAATGAAAAGCACAACAAACAATATAGAATTTTATTTGTTGAATTTTATAATTATTATTCATTCAAACAAAGAAAAGATTGGTTTTAAGGTTATCAATATATATAATAATTATTAATAGAATTAATTAAAACATACATAAATTAAGCATTAATCATTTGATCTGTTTAAAAGATTTATTAAATTCTTCTTAATTTGTAAAATTCATAAGATAATTATATAATAATTATATTAATTATATTCTATTATAAGTTATTTATATCAATTTTTAATACAAATTTCTTGTATAAAATCATACAGAAAGAGTACGATTTTGATAAATTTTATTTTAAGTATCTTACTTAAAATCTTTAATGAGCGTCATTACTGTAACAAGTGATAGTATCAAAAATCATTTGTCACTCCAAATAATCAATAACGATTACAGTAGATCACAATATTGTGAAAAAATATTGTGAACTTATAACATTTTTCTTTCAGCTAGCCTTATTTTAAACATATAACGGCTTTTTTCACTTGAGATCAATTGAAAAATATTATTTTGAATATAGTTTCGTTATCATTTTATTCTGAAAATTTGATGAATGGTGTACACAATATTAATTTAAGTATTTGTATGGTAAGTGAGTGAAAAATAATTGATTTGGTAAACACACAATCATTGCTACTTATTACGACGTACTTATCATATTGTAGCACGCTCAATCGACTGTATGGGGCTGTAAAAAGTTTTTTCTGATGAGTGCCACGTAGGCAAGCAGAATATTTAGCTTATAACTGTTTGATTTCTCGACTTCACAGTATTTTTATTTTAAGTCATAAATAACTAGTCCGATTTTAGTAATTCAGATATTTTAAATAATTTACTTTGACTTTTGCCTTTTTTAATATCAATCAATAAAGACTTTTCAAATAAAAAAGAACACAATGTACATAAAAAAAAATTACGTAAGTATTTTATGTAAATTGCAATTACAATTTTATTGTTTCATTATAAATGCGAATATAGTATTTTATATTATTTTATATTATAGTATTTTATATTTATAATATTTTATATTATTTTATATTATTTTATATTATTTTATATTACATTTTATATGTTAACAATATTATTTTTAATCTAATTTAATAAAATAATTTTGTTTTTTCGAAATAAATTAAAAATAAAATTTGGTCACTCAGTTGTATTTTATATAATTACGAATGAATAACAATTTTCGAGTATACAAATATCTTTATATATTTTTTCTTATATTTGAAAATTGAAATATTTGCTACTCTTCTTGGAAATTTATATAATTTTTTTTTTTAAATTAAGTTTTGTTGCTCTTTGATATCGTTATTTATATTGATTATAAATTTTAATCTTTTATAAAATGAATTTTATTTTAATTAGTTTAACTGATTTCAAACGAATTACAAGGTGAAGATAAATTTGATTCAAAGTTTTTTTAATTTTTCACGATATAAATTTTATTTAAATTTTTTAAAAAAGTTAATAATTATATATTATTTAATTATGTATAATAGAATGGAAAAAATTTTATTGCAATAAAATGTAATTATTTTTTTAAAATTAGTCGAAAAATTGGTAGTATTATATAAAGGAATTTTATAAATCTATAATGTAAAATTAAGATATTAAAAAACCTATATTTAGAAATAATGGATTTGATCGTATCTGGTTATTCTTTTTCAATTGTACACGTAACACTATATCTAGCAAATTAAGAATGAACTCATACTATATATTACGAATACTATAAACTACAAATATTTTTAATATTATTTTCTTTATTCTGGATCGTACGGAATAACTACCTTAAAATTGGAAACATGAATTAGAGAATTTATTAATAGATTATTGCAGATCTGCACTCATTTAATTTTATATAATTAATAGGTATTAAACATTAGGTAATAAACATTTATATATTTAATAAAATAACGTTTCAATTACGTTAATTCGGATAAAATCAGTACATTATTGTCACAAATCAAGATAAATAAAATCACAAGTACAAATGAACTTAAGTGGAGAATGTGAAAACTAATTTTTCTATTTTAATATGTGGAATTTCTTATATTGTTGATAATATAAAGATATTCATTGATTAATATATATAAAATGATGTAATCAGACATATCGATAAAATATGAAATATTTAATGAATATTTATAATTAAATTCTAAATTAAAATATTAAATTAAAATATGCACAAAATGTTATACAATTTCCACCTTATTTATATCATTTTACAAGCCTTCCTACTATTAAAATGTAAGTATTGTGATGATATTCAAAAGAAAATTTGTCACATATATTCTGTAATGTATTTTAACAAAAAACTACAATACAAATTATATTTCTTCAAATGTTTTTAGAGAAAAAATACTTATATTATTATGCTAATTAAAGTTATTTTTTAATTTTTGAGGATTTTTCAAATAAAATTTTTATTTCCTTGAAATTACAACGTTATATATTAAAAATTTGTTAGTAAATTCTTATTATTATAGTACAATAATTGTATATAAATTTTATGCATAAAAACTTTACACAATTTTTATGCTATTTGAAATATATTATTAAATTATAAATCGAAAGAATTTTAGATTATTGGTACGTAGGTGATTACTAATTATTTTCGATTGGATAATATGTCAATGTTATTCAAGCCTTCTTTGTAGTTTAATTATATGTTTTTATGCTTTACGCGTTTGTTAATAAAAAGATAATCCCAATAATTCAACTATATTGTTATCGTCAAATATAAAAAGTATATTTTATATTTTTATTATTTGTTGCAGTTTTATTTGCATAAAAATGGGTTGTTTTGGGAGCAAAGACAAGTTGAGTAAGGAAGATATGGATTTTCTTAAGTCTCACACAAGATATGATGAATCTTCCATTAAAGAATGGTATAAGGGTTTCAAAGTGAGTACAATAAATTGAGTATATTATTTATAAATATTGAAAGTATATTCATTATAAATATTGAAAGAAAAATTAATATTATTCAAAACTGTTTTATACACAAACCTAAAATTAGAAGTTGATGTTTATAGAGTATAGAATTTTGCAACATGCTAATTGTATAAAACAGTTAAAAAAATAATATTTCATATTTTATATACGAATATAATGTTAGAAATTAAATTTGAAAAATTTAAAGAAATCTATGCAGTTTATAATTATAGAATTAAATTAAATGAAAATTTAAAAAAAATTTTAATTGTTAAACTTACATGTAATAAGACAAAATAACTTATCAACATTATTAGAAAATACTTTTAGACAGAATAGGAGATGTATGAAATAAATAAACGCAAATTTAATTATTATATAAAATTTTATTACAGATTTGTCATAATTCTGAATACACATAATTAAAAATAATATTAAAATTTTAGATATGTAAACGAAATAAAAATATTTTTAAAATATAAAATAAAACTTGATTTAATATTAGTTATTAAAGTAAGTAACAAGAAATATTTTCTATAATTATATTACAGTTATTAATATCACTTGATTTTAAAAAATGAAAGAAATTTCTTAGTATTGAATTGTACGTCTCTAAATATATTTAAATGCATATGTACGAAATAATATAATATCGGTTAAACTTTAGACAGATCCCTACGTTGTACATTTTAATGTGTTATTACCTGCATTTCTCCAGTTTACAAATGGCCGCCGTATTCGTTAAACATTAATTAGAGAATTAGTTAAACTAATATTAGAAATGTTGAAAGTTTTAGTGCTTATATTCTTACATACAGCACGTCACATATTGCATGAAATATGGTTTGGCATTAATAAATATAGTATGAAATATTAAAGACGGAAACGTGATCTTCATAGTGACTAACAAATTTTATATTGTGTAACCATAGAGATTTATTTCATATTTATAATTTTTTATTTATATTTATTTTATATTAATAATTAGTTATTATAATAAATAACCTTCGAATATTATTTAAAAAATTAGATGATTACTATTTGTTTTTGTTTAGAATATATTCTTTTTGTGTGTGTGTATGTATGTGTGTGTGTATCTATATATGCATGTATGTATGTATGTGTGTATGCATGCCTATAGTAAAGTTGCTTTTTTTAACAATCGCATTAAAGTTTAATTTTAACAAATTTCAAAATTATAAAAAGTGGTTTAGCTTAAGAATTTGAATTTTTCAATATTATTAGTTAAAAATTATAAGATTATTTCTATTATATTATATTATATGTCTATTTATAAATGGAAATGAAGTCTAAAGAATAATTTAAAGAACAACAACATAAACATGCAATTAAAATAACAACTATTGTTCGAAATTCCGTTCGCTAACGAAACTCTCTTCGATTGTACTTACGTTTAGAAATTTATTTTGTGTTTATCGACGCTAGCATTGCCCTGTCTGCAAACGTTAAATGCAATGTTTATAAGCAGCAATAATAACCACGAACCTAAATAAACTCTCTTGCAAAATTATAAAAATTAAAGACAAGATAAGAGAATGATTTTATTATATATATAATAAACACTGTGTCAATTCTTTAACAGCATCTTGTTGCTCCTGTTTATACTAATTGCTCGTTGTTGATTCGGATTTACGATGCGAAGAAAACCGTTCCGTGAGGGATGGAAGAGTCCGCCCAAAAATGTTGTTTCATTATTTATATGCATTTTCCCGTTGTTTATTAATGATACACATCATTTTGTTAATGTCGCTCCTCAAACTCGGAACGAAAAAGAAATAGGAGCGGAAAGTTTACGCCACAAATTCGAGGAATTACAGGGTTCGTTATGAAACTGCTTCGATGTTCAAGCAATTTCAAACAGTATGATGCTAAAAAAATATAGTATTCTATAATTAAAGATAAATATCTTTTTAACAATATTTTTCTTTGTATTTAAATTCTCTTCGTATACACGTATGTTTTCCTCTTTTAACTTCGCGCGTACTATGGCAAATAAGTAATACTCTAGTAATATAAAAAAACCTATTGTGAAAGAGAACGATATCATTAGCATATACAAGCAACTAATTATTATTTTGAACAGAAACGATTTTTGTTTATATCGATGCAATATTTATCACATATTGCTATTGCATTGGTTAAGTTAAATTATATAAATGCTTTGATAAACAAATAAAAAACAAACAAAGTTCTAATACTGTTCGAGATTCTGTTCGATGTTGAAACTTTTGCAGTTATATCTTTCTGTTTGGAAACTTACGATTGCCAAGAAGTCTGTTCGGGAATGAGCCCGAGAAAACACTCTCCCAGATGGAGGGAGGGAGAGGCGGATAGTGGAGAAAAAGAGATAGCAGGGTAAAATGAAAAAGAGGC
>JAPYYT010003595.1:0-12320 GCA_030522565.1 Ceratosolen corneri | reverse complement strand
CGCGCGAATGCATGTGGCACGGAGCCCGGCGGCCAAAACCCCATATAAGACCACGCGGCGCATCGTCTACGCGTAATTCATCATTATTGCTAGACCAGCGCCGGCATACTATTTCGGACAATATATAAACAATTAAACTCACGCACTAGTAATTATAATAAATATGCTCGTGAACAAGTGCGACAGTGCGGGACTAGAGTTTAACATAAAATCACGCGTAGCGTGTAAATGCGTCGATAAGACAGTGCACAAACAATACGCGCTTCTATTCTAGTGAAAGTGCAGCTCTTCGCTTTATCGCATAAACAAGAATACTCATACTCATATCAAGATTTACATTACGTCACCATTATTATTTCAATAAAGAAGATTGGATTGGCATTATCATGCCTATTTCGCTGTCTATTTTTTAACCCTGCTATCTCAACCCTTCCATTATCTGCTTCTCCCTCACACCACCACTGGGAGAATTCACACTCGGGTTCACACCCGAACAGTTGTTTATATAATTATTTGATATTACTTTTAAAAAATTGTAATAATATCTATATGTTTATTCTTTTTATATTTAAAATTAAACTTGTAATCGAAAATATAATGTTTGGACTGTTACTGATTTTAGCTCTCTCTCTGTCTTTCTCTATTATACAAACTAAAATTAGTATGATATTCATGCGATAATATAGTTATTAGAAACTTTATTATATAACGATGTAAAGAAGTTTAAAAAGTTTATTTTTTGATAAAATACAATATTTTTGCAGTAAAATTACTTCATTGATATTACCCATTTGCTGTTAACTAATCGAGCAGGATTTTATTTTACTGTGACTCTTTTCAATCTGATTTTTAATATACAAACATGCAGAGTATAAAGAATATAAATAATAGATTTATTTTTAAAATACTATAATATAATAATTTTTAATTTCAATTTTTTTCTTAAGAATTTAATTGTTTTGAAAATATAAATATATAGTACAAACGATTTTGTTTCAAATTTTCGCTCTGACTTTAAAATGTGTATATTTATGTATACATTTCATAAAATGTAATGTAAATAAAAATATTTCTAAATCAAAATATATATTATATGAACCACTTCATAAATTAAAATTACCTTTTTGTAATTCTCAGTTTTTTGAGTAGTACTTTTAACTTTTTAATATTTATAATTGCTAATATTTTTTTATGAATATATTTTGGAATATAAAATGAGAATATAAATAAAATAAAAATAATATTCTGATTACAATTTATTATATGCTGCATAATTAGTCAAGTAATTGATATGTTTTTCCTAATTTTAAATCTTCATTAATATTGATATATTAAAATTCATATTAAATGTAAATTTAATTAATTTAATTAATTTAATTTAATTAATTTACAATATTAATTTTTTACATAAAATTCATAAAAATGCTTATACGAAATATTAATTAATAAAAATTTATAATTTTATACTCACAGATTAATACTAATACAGTTTTTATCTATCAGAATGAAAAATAGAAACAAAGTATGAGTATCTTAATAAATTATATAACCTACAATTTACTATTCTATATATAATTAACATGGAAAGCGGGTAGGTATATAAAATAAATGTATGATAATTCTTAAACATTTTTACAGACTTTTGAGTTTCTAGTATGAGCAAATAAATTGTTACTACATATTTATAAATTTTATTTTTAATACACTCTTTAAATATATTTTTTAACCATTTTATGTTGTATGATATATTCTACCTTTTAGTAAAAAAAGAATATATATATAATTTTTAATTTGATTAAAATACTTTTAAATAAATTTAGTATTTCTATAAATAGCAAAATCATATAATTTAAAACGTGTGTTTTACTTTTTAAAAATGTAAATAATCATTTTAGTTAATCATTAATTTTAAGACAATAATGTATTGACTTGGTCTTTATAAAACATTAAAATGTTATGTATACCGTTTTTTGTTTTTATGTTTTTTTTTAATATCTAAATGTTGAAATATAAATTTTATAAATTATGGTACATTTTTATAAATCATAATAATAAATTATATAATAATAATATTATAATATATATAAATTATTACATATATATATGTTCAAGATTCTGTTCAACTCTCGAGTGTCTCTGAATAATACGTTATTGTTTAAAAATTCATTACAAAATTTGAGTATGTTTATGTTTGCCAGATGTGTCCCAAAAGTTTGTTTGGGACAGACAGACATAAACAGACTTTGTTTAGAAGTCTGCTTAAAACTATAATTTTGAATATACCCACTTTTTTAGTGTCTTATAGCAAAAAAAATAAAATCAACACCGCTATAAAATTCGAGGAATACCAATAGCGCTGACCACCCCCCGTGGTTTTAGTCGAACCTATTCTATGGAAAAATCAAGCAAGATTTATACTTTATTTATTACACTGCAATTCAATTTTCTGTACAACATTTGATAGTCCGACAATCGTTCATTGTTTAGTAAAGCCTTGTCCAGGGTAGTGCAGTTAGGTATAGGTTTTATTAGGTACAGGTAGTACAATTAGTACAGTGCACCAATTATAGTACATAATAATGGTGATACAATGACTGAAGTTTCCGAGGATACAAGCAGATGACCACATGCTCGCGAAGGAGCGAGGTGATATACATAAAATAGACTTGAAAAAAATTTCAGTGATCGATTGGAATCGACATTAGACCCCTTAGACCCTGATCAGTGTTAGTATTGGACATAGTGCTGGGTACTATCTTGCATTAAAGGCGACAGTGAGGCGTCGACTTCATTCCTCTTCTCGACTCCTATACTCGAGCAGAGGAAGGTAAGCTTCGACCTCAATCCGAGTACGACCTTTAAATAAGAACCTAAAGACAACCGAGGCTTGGACTCCCACAAGCAATGGCAGCAAGGGCAAGATGCCTGGCTTCAAACAAAGAAATCAATTACACGATCAACCTTACAACTGAGCGTCGAGATTTCATGGAAAACATCCTTTTTATTTATTAAACATAAATTAATAAGTAAATATATCTACATTTCAGTTTAAATAAAGCGACATATACGATCCAAAGCAACGCAAACACAATTATTTTGCATCCAGTCCTCCCTCTCTCCTACAGCTATCTGTTTCTCCCATTCAATATCTTGGGGAGAATTTAAACTCGGGTTAATTCCTGAACAATTTATAATGTGTATTATATCCATATATAATAATAATAATATAATATTAACAATTGATTTATCATACAGTTAAAACATATATAGGTTAAGAAATACCATTTTCTAATTAAAACACATAATAATTGATATTTATTATTGAAATGGTCCATATTTTTAAAATAATGATAAAAATAAAATTTTGTACTGATACGAAAAGTAAATTATAGTTGTTTTTTTCACAAACTAAATTATTTATAAGCAAAGAAGTATATTCGAATAAAAGTAAGAAATTTTTATTTTTATTATTCTTGTATTTACAGTTGCAGAATTCCAAAAAGTAATCCGTTAAAGTAATGTTGACTTCTATTATTTCGGAAGTGACCCAGATAAGGGCAGTGTCATGCTGACGCGACTTAAAGGAGATCCTTCCTAACAGTCTTGAGCGGAAATTTTCTTTTTTAATTATTTATAAATTTGTGAAAAAATATGAACTATTATTTTTTTAACTTATTTTATTTGAAATGATCCAATTTGGCCATATCTTTTTTCGTGTTCATCTTACTTTGAAGCATAATCATCTATAGATAAATTTTTGTATTTTTTATTTGTATTATAAGCAATTTAAAGTGATTTCATAATATAGAAAACAAAATTATTAATGATTAAGAAATATTCATATCAGTAATAAATATTTTATTTTTTACTAAATTGTGCATTAAAAATTTTGTACTTTATATAATCTATATAGATCTATATAGATGTCATAAACGAATGTTTAACTATTTTCATTTTTGGTTTCAATTTTTCTCGGATTTTACTTTAAAAAAAATTGCACTATTAAAGTAATAATTTAATAATATTTATACAATATTTTAATGAGAGATTAATCATTTATTTTATTTATTTAAATAAATTGAAATTCAAGTTTATAAAAGGCAAAAAGAAATATCAATGATACGAATATACTTTATGGATCAAATTTTGAAATCTAAATTCCTTATGACTGATTATATAAAGAAATTATTGCTAATGTGCATTAAAGATCTAAAAGTCGTAACAATATTTTCCAATAATATAAAAAAGAAAAAATAATCAGATATAATTAGATTGACATTTTATTCCAGCACTCGAATTCTTTATTAAATGGAAATTATTGTTTTGATAAAAAAAACTTTATGAAATTTTACGTTTCAATATTTCCATAATCTTTGAGTGTTGCTTAATTTGTGCTTAATTTAATTTTTACAAATATATAAAACTATACAAAAAACTGTAATTTAACTGTAATTATAATGAAAAAAATTATATCAACCATATGTATACATGCACGCACTTTTTATACTAACATGGTATAATATCCTCTCTTATGAATAATTCAAATAAATATAAATATAATTTAAATATATGTCAATATAATTTAATGTGAATAAATGAAGTTATAAATAAATTTTTTACTTCTATTATCTAATACCGATTATTATTCAAAAAAACGTAAAGGAATTGAAATCCATTAGCAAATAAGAAATTTGTTTTTATATTTAACTGCGAATTCTCACTTACTTTAAGGAAAAGCTACGTGCTATACCTTACATTGTACAATATTTATCGAAAATACATATTACAAAAAGATTTATCACAATATGAAATAAATAATTCTAAGAAAAGTTGTACACGGTTTCCGATTTATCACTATCCTTCTCTTATGGACGTTGGATCAAAAAGGCGTGCAGGGCTATTCTTATAATCTCAGGTGTAGTAATGCGAACATCTGTTGAGAATCCTTTGTCTCTTTTCTCTCTCTTGCACTGAATGCATATATCTCTCCGATTAGTTTGATGTTTCAATCGTGAGCGTCTGTGTAACTACTCGAATCTCTTCCTTACGTGCGTCGCTTCAATAAATCAGGGGGATGGGTGTTTCTGTGTGACGTCACGCCGGAAGCTCATGACGTAAAAGCTCGAAGAACGAGAAAGAGGATGGGTTAAACCTTGATCGCCCACTGCTCTACTTTCCTTCTGTGTCGCTCGCGTGTATAAATCCTTTCTTTTTAGCCACGTTTTTCTATTCACGCGGGGAGGTCGCAGCGTCTCGAGTTATACGGAACAGTGATTGCTGGGTAAAGGAATAGAGACCAGTGACGGCGCAATTATAGGATTGGAAAATCTTCGAGAGAAGTGGACTTCTAAATAAGCGCATAAGTTTCTCTGAGCTCTTGCTTGCTAATCTCGTTTCTAAACCATCTGTACGACCTCTTTGTTTGTAAATTCTTTTAGAAATATTCAATATGTATATGATTACCAAATATGTCTCAAGATTCTAGGAATATAATCACAAAATACATCCAGTATTTACTGAGAATTAATGAGAGAAGTAATTCTCTCATTAATGGCCTCTTTTTACGACCGTGTTTACTCGGACTGCACCTCAAAATTTTGGGAATGATCAATATGACTATCACGTGTCTTGCAATACGAGCCTAGTAAAAGCAACAAACAAGATCTTCTAAATATAAATCGCATAGTTACCAAATTTCGTAATATTTTCATAACGTACCGATACAAATTTGAAAACCATGAAAAGCCAGCCATAATTCAAAACGTCGATGCAACCGACCTGGCAGTTACCACTTCAAAAGGGCTTTGATACTAATTACCTAGGGCTCCATTGACAGCTGAAAATTAATTTTCGTCCAATCACCAAAACTTTCCATTCCCAATAAAGTCGAAGATGACTACCCCCACTCAAGGAACGGGATGAAGACATTAAATTTAACTGTACGCATCCTGTATGCGACTCAGAATTATCCAAAAGATCATGCTCTCTATAAAAAAGTCTCCAGTTTAAAATACAGTAATCTTACAATCAAAGAAAGAGTTACTCTAAGATCAGGATTCGGCAACATTAAAAAGAAGCTTCAACCGGACACTGGTACCAAATCGCTGCAAGTTATATAACGAAAGCCTGGGCCTGCGGTGTTCAATTTACTGCCGATCGCCGCATCCAACCTCAGCTCACAGTCGCTTCTCCTCAATTAGACCACGGCTACACGGTGTTCAATTTACGACTGAACGCTGTATCCATTACCAATTTTCGTTAATCATACTGAGGAAAGTAAAAGAGGAAGAGCGAGATAAGGGAACTAGCGACTAATACATATAAACTACTGCGTGCATTAACAGCTTGTGTTACACATACCCAATAAGTAATTATTCACAATCAGACTAACAGACCTAAACACCAACGATATTACAAAGCAAGTAAGTCCAGTACATCCATTTCAAATTAGCACCATTGTTAGACTAGAATAAACTACACATTGTAAATAATTAATAGAACCACTCCAAGCTTAGCGGTATTCAATTTACGCTTGGATATTGCGGTAAAAGGGACATACAATTCAAGACAAAGACCATATTATAATTTCCGCCTTTTTTCAATAAACACAGTTTACAGGATTACATATGACTTCTACGACTTCATTTCTATCTACCCGCTATCTCTCCCCTTCCACTATTTCTGATAAGATCTGCCTCTCCCTCAGAGAACTCAGACTCAGGTTAGTTTCCGAACAATTATTAAAACGTAATGTATATATAAATGATAAAATTAGATGCTGTGTTAGATTGTATAGTGTTTCTAATGCCATTTATAATGATTTAAATATATAATTAAAGAATAAATTAAAATTTAAATATAAAATTGATGAAAGTATTTAAAGTCTTTATTAATTTGTGCTAAATTGGTGTATTTCTACTATTGATAGTTTACTCTATAAGTGAAAATAGATTTTAGTAAAATGTTAGTAAGAAAAAAATCAATAAAATTGGGTACATGAAATTTAATAATAATTTAATGCAATACTATCAATTTTTATTTCATTTCATTGTATTTTATTTAACATTTATTTCGAGTAAATATTTTTTAAACGTGATTTTAGTATTTTTATAGTATTTTTTATACTATATGATTTTGTAAAAATCTATTTCCATAAAAAATATGCGTTTAAAAAATTGTTTCTAATACCAGATAATACATAAAAAGTACAATGTTATTTTAAATTAAATTATAAAAAAAATAAATAAAATTTATAATATTTTTAATTTGAAATAAAAAAATGTAAAATAAAAATTATTTTAATAGAATATCTTAGTTATATTCATGTTATATATAAATTTATGAATATAATATAGATGTAAACTAGTAATTGTACGAAAAATAATTACTTTTTTCGATAATGTACTAAATTATTCTACACATTTATGTTTCATTATGTAATTGTTTTGTGCTAATTTCGTATGTAATTATTCCTGAATCTATTTTTTGTGATTTTTCTCTGCTCTTTTTTCTTATTATCCCTATATTATTTTATATATATTTCTCATTTATATTTTATATTTTTATTATTTGGCATTGTTTGTACTAAGAAATATTCTTAGCTCTCTTAATACCTCATTTTTCTATGCGTATGAGGAAGAACATATCTAGTTATTCATTTCTGTCTGTCTCTCTCTCTCTCTCTCTCTCCCTCTCTTGTAGAGGAGAACACATTTGCGCGCAACTCGGTCAGCTCTTCGATCGATAGAGCAGAGTCTGCGTTTCGAAAACATCTACATAGATGTACTTATCTTAAGCGTACATATATACTCACATTTTGTATGTACTTACACGCGTATGCACTTACATTTTAAAAATTTTGAAACTTATCTATATATCTATACTCTCCGATTTTTCATTTCATTTCATTCCTTACTCACAGATTTCTTCAATAGATAATTTCAAATTACTTAATTTACTCAAATTTTGGTGCACAAGAAAATTGAAACTCAAATGATATGGCTGAATAGCATAAAAATCCTTTTGTATGTGACTATTATTTCATATTTACAGATGATATCATTGTCTTTTCAAACATATCGTCTACAAATTTGTATATTTCTTTAAATAGTATTGCTTGCATAATATAATACATGTATAATACATCAATAAATTAATCCTACTAATATTATCAAATTAATATTAATAAATACATAAAAATAAATAACTAAACTAATTGAATTACAGCATATTTCTTATAATAAAAAAACTAATAAAATAAAATTAATCGTTTTAAAATATAACTATTATTCTTCTTAATTTTGATATTTATTCAAATTAAATTAAAAGGTATTTAAAAACATATAATAAGTATTTTTGATTAAAATAAGTTGCTTTTTACAAAACGCGTAAATAATATAATATTTTCAACATTTTAAAATTTATTTAATATGTTATGCCTTATGATTATCTTTACTTTTCTTGATCATATAAAGCTTGGTATTTTCAAATAAAATTGATTCTTATTAAATTCAATGTTAGGATTAGATTTCTGAACATAAACTAATGTATAAGAATAAAATTTAAAAACAGTTCATTTAAATAACTTCAAATACAACAATACTGACAATTACATAAAATTCTTGAAATATATTTTAAATGAAAATTGTAATAACTATAATTAAATTTTTACAAAGCGGTCAAAAAATTATATTGTATTAAAAACAATTTTAGTACAGTATTCAAAATATGACGTTTGCAAGGTTAATGCTATTAAATCATATAAATACTACAGACCGATCTATAATATTATGACAATTTTTAGTACAAGTTATAAAATCTACGTAATATATAGAAATTAAATACTAAACAACTCAATGATTTCGACTTTGTATAAATATAACTAAACAAATGACTACTATATATCTGTATACTAAATCATACAAATAACATACAATATATAATATATAATATATAATAAATAATAAATAATAAATAACAAATAATATATAATAAATCAGTACACATATTTTATTATTATTGTTTATTTTATTTTAATTATTTATTATCAAAGATAATTTGAACTTTTTATTCGTACATTCTGAATTTTTCAAAGTTATTTAATATTTGTTAATATTATCTAATTTTAAATAAATATTATGATTTTCGAATATAAATAAACATTTAAAAAATACTCTTCTTTCAAAAATATCAAAGTTAAAACCACGCGTTTATACGATCTTTTACATCTTTGCATCAACATCGAGTTATTGTAGTTAAATAATGGTAGAAATAAAATAAGTTTTTAATTATTTTAATATTAAAATACCTAATTCTATTTCTAATTGAAGTTTGTTATAAAATATAACATTTAATATTGATCAAATGTGTCAAAAACAGTCAACAATTTTATTAAGACTTATCTATTTATATAATTAATATATTTATATGATGAATTTCACAATTTAATAATTATGTGAGTTAAAAATTAAATGAAATAGAGAGAGAGAGAGAGAGAGAGAGAGAGAGAGAGTGTGTGTGTGTGTGTGTGTATGTAAGTGTGTGTAAGGGAATGCGTAAGAGAATGAAAAGGCAAAATGATAACTTATTATACTATTTGTTAAGTATTAAATTTGAAAATAAAATAGAAACGGTTATTAAGTAACTAAAAAAATTAGATTAAAAATTAGCTTAGGTCTATCTGAATCCAGATTCATTATAATAAATATTTAATAAAAATATGCCCGGCAACATTTTAATAACTTTTATGAATGAGTTAATGCTAACAAAATTAATGTTACTGTACATAGTAAAAATGGAAATTTATTTTTTAAATAAATCAAATAATTATTTTTACTCAATTTTTAATGACAATATAATATTTATTAAATAAATAATATAAGTAGTATTAGTAATATTAATTAAGTTAAATATTAATTTAAAAAAAAATTTTTTTATAATCTATAATTATATAAATTCTTATATTAATTTTGTCACTAGTATAAGTTTATTTGTAAGAAAATTGTCAAGTCCTAAGTCCTGAATTAAAATTCCATTCAAATAGTTTTTTAAAAATATTTTTCCCATATATCGATATTCTTTGTTGTATAAATGAAAAATTGGAATAAATAATTGTATGCTTAAAAATTATCAACTCATTTTGAATCTTATGTATTTTAAAAAATCTTAATTGAAGTCGAAAAATGTATGCTTATATTTCCAAAAACTAATTGCAATAAATAAATATTTCATAATAAACGTTATTCTTTTATTTTATATAAATAAATGGAATTTTTTTTAAAGTTATGTAACTTTTTATTGAAGAAGTTTCTAAAGTAAAACTTACTTGAAATTTCTTCAAATGTTAGATTGATTAGATGTGAAAATAATTGTATCGCTTAATAAAATGAAATACATTTCTCTGAAAAATCGCATGGAGTATAAGAAGTTGGCAGAAATTGTGAATATTCACAGGTTTTATTTGACATAAATATCGAAAATATGCAAAAAAAGAAAGGAATACAATAAAATCAGACAAATGTTTGCAGTTCAATGCTTGCAATTCCAGTTTCGTCAAACCGAAAACTCGAATAGCTGTAACCATTTTCATCATTTCACTAAAAAAGTGTAGATAGCGATAACCATTTAATACAATACAGAAAATAATATTCACTAAAAAAGTATAGATAGCGAATATTCTTTGATATAGTGTTTGAGCATATCTGGGACCTTTCTTTAATAACTCTTACTAACAAGACCCAGCCTTGTATAACATAATATCACTAGCACAAACTTATTTAATTTTAAGATAAAAAACACTGTTTTTTCTTAACAGATAGTCACTATTATTTTATAAACTTTTTATATTTCTACTTAGGTTCTTTTTGACTTCCTTAAAAATACTGTCCCTGCATGGCTCCCGAAATTCTATTTATAATTTGAGAAAACAACACGAATTAGGGAGTGGAATTGTACGTGGGGAAAGAGTAACGTCACTCTATCGTTATTAGGCACTTTTCGATGCATACCAGCGACTCATTAGCCCTTTTGTATATTATTGACGTTCTAGTTTTGCAACAAAGGAAAAGTGAGGGACGGAATATCGACACGACAAAATTCCAAGTATTAAAACTGTGATCATACATATTCGAAATTCTGGGAATTTCGAACGACCTATTTTTAAAAGTGTATGCATAATGAAAATTTTGAGACATGTCGCTTCTCTATTTATTCTATAACACACGTGTCGATTTTTCTTCGATGACTTTTGTTCAATCCTCTTTATTTAAGTCACTGCCACTCATGCAAAATTATGACTTGTATTATATACGAAATGGTTATGCTCGTAGAGCATAACATAACTGGAACACAAGCATATAGATGTCTATGGACGATCTAACGTTGTTGGACAATGAATTTTCAATAACGCAGACAAGTGTACACATTGGTGTACTATAAAAGAAATGAGGGGGTGGGCAGAAACGATAATCTTCCGATCCTAACATTGTTCGTGGTCAATGTAAGCACTTAAGAAACTTGAATAGGAGTGGGAATAACGTAGAACGGACGTAGTACTCTTGAAATAGAAAATGATTTTCTTTATTTATGATATTTATGGATAATTCAAGAAATTTCGAATCAAAATAGTAGACTTATGGACTGAAAAAAGACATACGTCATTATAAATTTTAGATTAAAATTATTAGATTAAATATTTAGATTAAAATATTTAGCCTATTATATTTTTGAAAGAGAAAAAATTATGTATATTTCAAATATACGTATTTAAAACATGTATAAGTATCAAAATCATGCCAACTGCAATAGTAATAATTGAATAGTGATCATTAATAAAATGAAAATTATTAACTTTATTATTAATTAATAATTTACATATATTGCTATATTAAAATTTGTAAAAACAAAATTTTAAATTGAAAACATTTTTTATATTAGAAATATCATCACTTTAATTTTAGTTTAGGTTTTTTATGTTAGAAATATCATCACTTTAATTTTACTTTAATGGTCAGTACATTAAAAATTATATCTATTTTAGCTCCTTTAAAAAAATATAAAATAAAAATAATCATTATGAAATCGCCATCTTATTCTGATAACTAAAATTTTTTGTTTCTATGAATGTTTGGGCAACTTTCCCGATGATGAGTTCTCCCCAACATAAAGGGGGGAGAGGCCGATAGTGGTAGAGGAGAGATGGCAGGGTAGAAAGAAACACAGACGCGGGGGGTCGAATTTAATGCTGTGAACTGATATTTATTGAAAAACAAATAGAAAGTTTCTTTATACAATTTTGGTTTTACATATGAAATTACACTGTC
>JAPYYT010003594.1:0-12230 GCA_030522565.1 Ceratosolen corneri | reverse complement strand
GCAATGTCTCCTTAATCAAGCTTCCTAACAACTTTCTTCATCCTCTTAAAAAGAGATTCAAGCGGAGCTTACCTTTTTTGATAACAGATTGTCTATTATACAATACATGGTCTCATATATACATACATATACATATATATTTTTTTTATCTCTTTCTCTCTCTCTCTCTCTCTCTGTCTCTCTCTGCATCTATATCTGCCAATTTGCTTATCTATCTATTTACCTATATATCTATTAATGTATCTTGGGTTTTATCTAATTCATTCTTAACTACAAGCAAGTGTGTTCATAATTCGAGTGCAAATTAAAATTTTCTTGAAACTGGGTAATATAAGTTTATTAAAATGAATAATAATCAGAATAATATAAATATAAGTAATCCTTTAAAATGTAGTGAAAAATATACAATACAATAAAAATCATTCAAATATAAAAACATGTCCGAGGCATGATACCTTGAAGGTACTGCTTTTTATTTGGTAAATTAGGTAAAATCACTTAAATTTATAAAAATGTATATAGAAGAATTTTAAATTGCTACTTCAGTTAATTAAATAACGTATTTATTCTTTCTGTTTCACTGAAATATTACATTTTTTTTGAAAGAGTGAATACTCTTTATTCAAGTGATGAATATAGCAAATAAATATTTATATTTTTCCAAAAGCACATATAAAAATAAAAATAAATCTTGTGTAAATTATTTTTAAACAACAACAACGTTATTGTTAATTTTTTAATTTGTTCAATATACAGGTAAAATCTTAACCCAAGATAGTTTTTCTTAAATAAAAAATAAAAATAATTATATTATTGAGAAAAAATATATTTCTGATTGATAATATGAACAAATATTAATTAATCATTAAGACGATATCAAAATACATTGAAAAATATTATAATTAAATGATTTTGTTAGAATCCCAATATTAATAAAACATTTTCGTATGTAAAATATTTTTCGACTGTCGATTATTATCTTTCGTTATTAAATTAAATTATTTCAATGATTGCTAATATTACATTTTGTTAAAACTAAGCAGCCAAAGCTTATTACTAAATACGTGTGCCAAATATAAGGGTATTTAATTTTAAAAACTATTATTTACAAAATATCATTCTTGTCAATTTTATCCGATTTATAAAAATAAATAAATTATATTTAAAAAATTAGAGTCCCATTTAATGTGCTGTATTTAATTATCTGTAAACGTATAAATTATATTAAATTATCAGTTTCATGATTAATATTTTATTATATTAACTGTAACTCATATCGTGCATGATGATCCAAACTAAGCAGGATAGAATACATCATTATGTCCATGGCTACTGTCGGTCATAATTCTAATGGCAGTAACCTCAACAAATCTTAGTAAAGACTTTATGTTAGTTTAAAGTTAAAGGCAAATCATTTGATTTATATACATAATACTTTGTACTGAAATATTTTTATATATTTATAAACTGCATCGCTTAAGCAGATTCTAAGGCCGAATAACACGATTTATCATTAAATATGTATAGTGTGATAATTTTTAATACATATTAATTTAAAAATGTATTCATATATGTCAATATGTACATTTTTATTCTTTGATTTAAAATAAATAAAATAAGAATTGGAAGATTTCAATTACAAGTTTTAATAATATGCGATGTGTAATTTGATGTGATATTACCTATGCTACCTTGTTATGTTAAGTATATACTTTCACCAATTCATAATTCCATGCATTTAATAAATTATTTTTATTTAAATCTTCCGTTAAAAAAATTAACGCTCCAAGTAACTTTCAATGATTCAAATATTATCAATAGAATAAAAAATATTGTAATATTAAATTAATAACAGATTTATTCTAATGTAAATATTTTATAATTAAAGCAATTTAGAATTTAATTTAAAGGTGATATATTTTCATATACACTATTTATTTTTATATTTAACATTTATAAAATTATCATTTACATTAGAGTGATGTATATTATGAATTTAATGTTTTTAATACACTTTTGTTGTATCATATACTTATTATACATATTATTGACCAATGAAATTAAAATTAAATTAAAAATTAATGAGTAAGCAGTAACATGGTGATAAAATATTTAGCATCACAATAATGCAGTAAATACAATAATACAAATAATATAATAAAAAACTTAAGTAATATTGAATATCTAATATGTTTCAGTTAATTGTAAACGAGTATTTTAAGAAGAAGTCACTGCAAAAGTAGTAACGATTAATGTACATTTTACATGATATTATGCAAAGTTATAATTGAGTAAAAAAATTACAATGAATTTTTGTGATTTATTAAAAATAATTATTATAGAATTTTAATTAATCATTGTAACATTTGCGAAGCGCTAAAATTATATTATAAATCAACGATACCATCCTGAAATAATTATTTTGTTCTTACTCAATTTAAAAATCTATACAAAAAGTAATTTTACATTAATATGATCATTTCAGTCTCATGGATGGGTACAAAAACTATTTAAATTAATAGAAAATATCTTTATAATCGTGTATCAGCGAAACAACATCGGCATCTGAGAAGCTACGATACGATGTGCAAAATGGATGACCGAGCCACTCGTAAAATTAAATTAAACGATAATAACGTAATAAGTGGATTATGAACTAATTTGTAACATTGTATATATTCTTAATGATTGCGTAATTATAAGAATTCACTCCTTTTATTCAATTGTGTAAAATCTGTAATATACTTTTAAATGCTGCTTGTGATAGATACAAATATACTTATTAAAATTGTTTTTACTCCGGAGCTTTATTTGTATGTATAATTTATACTAAGCTTCGAATTAAATTTACTTCTTAACTTGATTTATTTTTTTGGAAATATATCTGAATATGATTTATTATTTATTTATATATTTATAGTAGATTAGAAATTTATAATTGAACAAAATTTAAGAATTTGAAATTTGTTTGTTTGCAAAATTAAATCTTATCACAAATAAAATTAAATAAGGTTTATTCGTTTTAACATTGCATAAATTAAATGTTAAAATAAAAAAACAAATGAAACTTAGTAATATCCCGCTTAGTGAAATTGTAAAGATTTTTCAAGTAGGAAAAAATTGTGTATAGATTTTAGCTTTATACGATAATACGTTATTTTCGCTTGAAACGACATTAAGTTAATAGCAGGTATAGTTTACTTATAAATTTTTATTGAGTATTCATAAATAGTATCATTTTTATCATTTTCTTTTGTTTTAAATTATATTGAGCAATGCCCAATGAAATGGATGTACCGCATATGGTATTTTTGACATTACTGTAGAAATAAATTCTTTTTTTATTTTTTTTTATATTAAAAACAAAGTTGTATGTATTAGATGTAGCGATAAATTTTATAGGAACTATTTAATATGTATAATATTCGGAGCATTCCAAATGTGTTAAGTGCAAGAAAATACTGTAGATTAGATTATATCGACTGGAATTGAAAAGTGTATAACTGCAATAGTATTCTATTTTGGTAACTATATTATAGTGTGTAGTACTTTTTCATATAACAAATTTATCAACTCCAAAAATTCTCATTTGAAAATTTTTAATTTATTCCTCTATTTGTTGTTTTCGTCATAAATCAAATGCACCGAAATAAAATTAAAATTATTTTATCGATGGAAGCTATATCTTCTAATCTTTCATATGATTTCATTTATGATTGTTTTTTATTTACCATCATTTTACATATATTAATTATTAATATATGTAAATTAAGATATGTAATTATATTATTAATGCATAAGTATCTTTCGTGGTTTGTAATATATATATGTTATTTAAATTAAACGAGAAAAGTGTGAGCCTGTATAAGACATTTAAAGTAATTATTTATGTATACAAAGTAATGATGCTGCAGATTTAAAAGACATTATTTGATAGACTTAATGGGAATACTAAAAACAAGTTTCAAAATGCATTTTTTATTTATACATATTTAGTGCCTTAAAGAAATGAAAATATAGATTTGGAAGACAAAATAACCGAGTATTGGTTAAAATGAAGGAAATTAATTACTTAATTGGTTATTTCGTCTCTATTTTCGTTTAGAATGATTAATTTTTTAATATTATAGAAATACAATATTTGTCATTATAATCCTTCACTCTTGCTCTCTAAAATAATAATAAGAGTTAATAAAATTTATAAATCTGCACATCTAAATACTCAATAAAATTCTAAAATTTACTATCAATAAAAATAACAAATATTTTAAAACTTTTCATTTCATATTATAAATATTATATTTCTTATTATATTAACAATGCTAGTACAATTTTTCATTAAAATAATTTTTTATATTAAATCCATAAAAATTTATTATGATGTAAATAAAAATCAACAATCAGATGAAATATTGTTCTTTGAAAAAATGAACTTAAATAATTGTATTATATCAAATTTTCTAAAATAGACTAAATAGATCGTTATTGTGTTCCTTTTATTTTTCGTATAACGTATAACTATTATCCGAATTATTTATAATGTTACACAAGTAGTTAGAAGTACTGATTTAAAAATGGCCTAGTTATTATTAAAAGAATAAATAAAAGTAATAGAATAACTATTTTTACGTATATGTTTACATAAGAAAAATGCGAAATATATAGACTTGTAAATATATCTTTTTATTACTAGCGTATCTCATACTCCCGTTATTAAAAATAGTTTTATTTATTTCCGTAATATATCAATAATTATTGTATGAATATGATTTATTTGCATAAAATTTTTACAATATATACTTTCTATTCATTAAATTTTTATAAAAATTTATATTTTCATTTTCATTTTTAAGATGTGAAATATCAATCTACAATCTGTATATAAAAAATTATTCTAACAATAAATTATTAATTAATTAATTAATACAGTATTGAATAAGTATTAAATGAAATAACAACTTTTTTTTCATATAAAATTGAAGTTTTTTATCATTATTTTTATAATACTGTGCCATTTTATATAATTTTAAAATGGTAATTCTAAAATTTTTTAAATTCTCTTCCAAAATCTGTTGTAGCTATCACCTGTACATATGTTACAAATTACATTGATAATTATAAATAAGAAATTAGTTTCATGTTATAGAAATTGTAATGTAATTCTTAATAAAACTGCTTATGAGTGAAATTCAATCGATATAATAGTTCGTATTATGCATATTGATATTTCACATTTTTTGTATATAATACAGGTTACGAATAAAGAAAAATAAATAAAACATTAATAATTATAGAGTTTATTCAATAATTTTATTATTTTGTCTTTAATTTCATATAAATTTGTTAATAAATAATATGTATCATTACGTCAGATAATTATGGTACTATGAAATTAATTAACTGCCATATTATTTATTAATTTTCAAAGGTAACTGGAATTATATTATGTCGTAAGAAAAAAATCACTAGTTAAGAAATTATTCTTATTGTTACCATTAAACAAATGTAATCTTCTTTCATATATGTATTCATGATTTGAAATTTAATAATTCTTTTGAAACAGTAAAAAATCGGAATAAGTTCTTTGATAACAAATAGTACCATTGTTGAATTTCTCGATTGTTATTTAATGTAATTAATTTGTTGTTTAATTTAATTTAGTTTAGTTTACAAGTTTGTTTGTTGTATATTTTATATTAGTAATGTACATTTTATATACATTTTATGTACATATGTACATTTTAATAGATTGTATTAATTGTGTATATTAAAAAAAGAAAGAAAAACAATTGTAAAAAAATTAAGGTCATGTAAAATTATTCATTATTATCGTATTATTATTAAACTTTACATTTTGTATTAACTTTAATTTTATATTTGTGGTTATATTTATATTAGAATTAAATAAAATATTTTAATCTAATAATCATCTATTTTGAGTTAATACTATATTTTTAATTAAATATTTAATATAACAAGCTTGTGAAATTTAATAAGCAATTATTAATTTCAAGTTCAAAATTATACAATATATATTGTAAACAATATATTTCAGATATTTTAATAATGTATTTATTTTTAAATTAATTAAATATTTATGTTTAAATTATTGAATTATTGAAATTATTGAATCATTAATAATGTCATTAATCTAACAAATTTGTTTGAATTAATACATAAAATATTTAACATAAATCTATTATCGAGGAATTTTTCATGGATTCATATTTAATAAAATGTTTACAGAATTAGAAATTTGGAGAGGAGCAAAGAGAAGAAGTCACAAATTCCAATGAAGCAACTAATAGTAGAGAATTTTTAATTTAGTTCCCTTTCCTCCTACTTTCACTATAAAATCGATCCTTAACTGATGCAATTTGAACTCTTATTTTACGTAAACGAAAGTTGTAATGCAGAAAAAATATGGATAGACTTGTGTTAAGAAATTGTTTATTCGTTTTACGGAGAAAACCATCTGATTTGAATCTACTGCATTATGTTTTACACACTTGTATTGACGCATCTTTATACTGATAATTAAATAAGAAAGGAAATTGCTCGTTGAGTATGTTTTCTGGTATTCAAAAAGAAGGCAAGACGAACGAAATATAAGTAATTGAGGTGAGAGCACAATCATTATGACATTTATCAGTGAAGTACCCATAAATTAAAAAATTGCTTCACCACACTTCTTTTTGCATAAATTATCTTAATTTTTTAGTCTTCACTTAATCAGGAATGCATTGCATTTGTATAGTTAAATTTTAAAAAAATAAGCTTAACCAAGCATTTTTTAACTATTGTAATATTTCATTTTTTTCTTCTTTTTCACTAACCCCTTAAATCTTACTAAAACTGTTTTTACTTTATATCTTGGCGTTCACTACTTTTCTGAAGTACAACGATTGAAATAGATAAGGAATCTGACATTCTGCACTATTGAATAATATAAATCTTATCTATGAATCCTGTATTTTTACGAGGGCTTTTGAAGACAGAAAAAGAATAAAAATTCTTCTTATTACAGTGAATACATACATGGAAATATGTGTATATAGAGTTTAATTGGTTTTAGAATGCAGTGACTCAGTAAATTGAAAATTTTCAATTATAATTCAAAAATATAATTTAATGTTTGTAGTTTACAATTTGCGATAATATAATAATAGTTTGGATTTATTAATAAACATTGTGAAATAGCGTGGATTGTTAAAATAAATTTTATTAACTAGTATTGATTATTTAGCTAAAATCGTAACTAATCATAAGTAACGCTGAAAGTAACAAGATAACAAATTAAATTATATGAAAAAGATTTTTATTGAAATATCTTAAATTGATTGAAATTTATCTTAAAGGTAATTTAACTATATTTTAAAGAAAATGATTACAAATTGAAAACATAAAATTTACGATTACAATTTCACTTACATATCACTACACCAAAAAATATAATATAATGCTTTATTATGCTTTACTACAAAGAAAATGAATAATAACTTGTAATTGCTCATTGATGCAATTCATTAAATTTGCAAATTTTATTCACTCATGAGTTAATTACTCTATTTAATTTATTGAAAACAGACATCCTCCGTTAAATTGTATATACATATAGTCCTAAAATACTAAAAACTTTTTAATATTATTTATATATACATAAATTATACCTTTCATTTATTTTTATACAAGATATTTCATCGTGATTCTTTCTGTTATTACATACAAATCTTAGTAGCTATTATTTAAGCTTTAACATAAATATACTCTTATTATTTCCAATAATATTGACTATTAAATAAACAAAATGTTTTATCCCTTTTAGTAATTGTTAGTGTAAAATTACTATATTAGATACATAATATATGTGGATATAGTATTTATTTATTCGAAAAGTTTGATCTAAACATTTAATAATGTAATCTTTTAATATATTATACATTTGCATTAAATAAGTAATCATTTTTGTTGAATTATTTGCACGCGTTTGACAAATGGACTGTTAAATAATCTTACATTATTTGGGATTTAGAACTGAGCTTTGTATTTGAAATTTAATTTATTATTTCCAATTATAATCAAATCTTTTTTAATCGTAGCACGCATGCATTCAACTGAATATTGATTTATAAAAGTATATGCTCATTGTAAATGGCACATTAGCTGAAAATTGACTTTCTGATTACTTATGCAAGTTTAAAAGAATAAGCGTATACAGACAGATAGATAAGGTAGTCATTTCATTATCGAATCACTTTTTACATTATTCTACTGATGAAAACACCAAGGCTGAGAAAAATCTAAATTCACGGAATTTAGAAGCACTTTGGAAAATGAAATTTCTGATAAAGGGGAATAACAGGTGTGGAGACGTGACCGGAAAATGTTCCAAACTTATGACACCCACATAAACAGCCACACAAGTAAGAGAAATGGGGGAAAGGTTAGTGCGTCGACGTGGAGAATTTTGCGCGCCAAATTTCGGCGCCTCTTTCTCTGCTTCCATTCTACTTTCATGTATCCCACAGTTTGGTACCAACGCTCGAAGCGTCGCGACGCTTTTGACGCGTCGTTTTACAATCGCGTAACTGTCCGTCAACTTATTGAGAGTTTATCACGAATTGTTAAATTGAAAAATTTTAATTTTTGTGTACATGCTAGTGCATCAGTAATTATACTAATGTAATATTAACAATTTATAATAGTTTAAAGAGTACGTCAAAACAACGATGGAAATGCATATCGTGGATATAACAAGTCGGTGTATAATTCTTACGTACTTACACTGCAAATCTTGCATTTAATTTATTCAAGATATTTTTTTTTACAATATAAGTAAACTGCTCTTTTTTTTTTTAATGATATGAGTTTGTTGACAGTGATTTCGTTGATTATAATTTTTTCTATTTCTTATTTTTCACTATATGCTGTCTAATATATCTATTTAATTTACATATCTAATTGACATTTTCCATGAAATAATTTGTATTTATTCTAATTTGAATAATTGTTTTCTTACAAATGTCAATACAATATCTAAAGTTAGAATTCATGAACACAAAAAATTTTGATTATTGTTCAATCAATGAATATCAATACATAAAAAAAACTTTTCATTCTAGGAGATATTGAACAGAATTGAAAAGCCATGCTTGTGTAGAATTTGCAAAAAGAAATTTAAAAGTGAATATTATAATAATATTTTAGAAAGCATTTTTTAAAGATTATTAAAAATTGTTTGTATTATATGTTAATTTTAACATAGGAGCAATACAATATATATTATTACTTTGCATTAAATTATTTTTGCACTGGTATTAATTTTCCTTAGAGCACTCACTATTCGAATAAGAACACTATTTTTCTAAAGAAAACATAGTTATTTAGATTTATAAATTGATGATAGATATTATTATTATTATTTATAGTTTATGACATTTATATATAGATAGTATATAATCTAAATTTTAATTTATTAATCAATTAATAACTTTAAGTAAATAACTTAAGTATTATTATTTAAAATATTATTGTGCATAGTAAAGAAATTTTTATAAAAGTTATGTTTTCCTATTATTAGTGCTTTAAAAGACAAGACATTTAATTATATTAAACTATGTCTATATAAAATAAATTATTTTAATTGAAATTATAATTAAATTTTAAAAATTTCAGTGTCATTGCATTTAGATATTATACCTAAATTTTTCATATTACAAAAACAAAGTTCGAAATATAAAATTTATCAATAATTAAAAATAGATTTAATTAATGGAAATCGATAGTTTATATGTCGATGCATATGTACATGATGTTATTAGATATTATTAAGATAGTTACCGATGTCACTGACATTTTTCCCTTTAATTGGTACCTACTGCTGAGCAAATAGAATGAGATTAACAATGAATGAAGAAAGAAATTAAAAATTCACGTATGTAGAAATATACGATATCAAATGACGACTAACAAAAGGGGGTAAATGAAGATGCTAATAACCGCATATTCAACGAGGCATATGAAAATATAATATTCGTACGATAAAAAAAGCTTTTTGTATCATTTGATAAGCCACAATTTCATCAGTAAAGAATAAAAGTTGGGGACTGAAGTAGTTATCCTAAATTCTTCGATTAAGAGATTTGCCCCCAAAGATTCTTTAACATTGATGTCGAAATGCCAGAGTTGCGTGCTACAAGCAGATAAGAGATACATGAAATACAATTTACACTAGGTATCGCTTTCTTTCTCTTTCTCGAATTCGAAGGGATAGACATATTTTATTTTACATTTGTCAATCAATTTAATTTATCCGATCTTCATGCATGACTCGTGTTGACCCCTGTCATTCGAGTAAACATGCATTATGAACGCATAGGGTAATGCGTAACTTTTAATAAGGAGATTACATTAAAACTTAATTATAAATTTATTTAAAAATTAAAAAAAAAAAAACAATTCAAATATTACAAATATTATATATTGGATGGGATGGTATGGATATATTATGTATTTATTTTATTTATTGTGTATTATTGGTGAAATTAAAGTATTTTAATTTTCCTTTTTAATATAATTAATTTTTTGTGTATAATAATCTGTTTTAAGAATTTATAGGATTACGATAGTTATTGATTGCATGTATTTTGTTTTTCCTAACTTTTTTAACTTGCAGACTTCATTTGCCTCAAATAAAAGATAATATATTATAGAAAAATTTATGAAGGTTCATAAATTTAATTGAAAAATAATTTTATTCAATTACTTTATTCAATTAATTTCCTTTTTTGTTCATTCAAATAATTGGCTTTATTCATAATAAAAGGGAAAACATCGTTAAATAAGATAATATATATAATGGAAGTATATCTCTATTTAATAATAAGCCCTGTTCAATTTATATAATAGCATGAAATCAAGCGTATATCATATACATTAGTGATATAAAAATTAAAAATTTTCATTTCTATCTGTATAATGTTTTTCTTAAATAATAAATATTATATGATTAACATTTAAGTGTACAATTAATGTTCTCATTAAATAATTTGATGCTCTTTCAATTTCTATTTCATCAACGCTATATCGCAGGTTGTTGTTCTGGCTAATGTCTCGAATGCCTTTTCATGGCTTGATATTTTTCTATTAAATTCCTTGCGAGTTGTCAACTACAATTACCAACTTGTTGCAGTGCTGCGTGCCGTTTGGGGCCTAATGAACTTTGTAAAGAAAACTGAGACATTCATTAAAATAATTAATTTGAAAGTAATTTCTTAATGAACCCTTAAAATAATATAATCATTAGAATAAACCATTAATATTTTATATCAATGATATATTCAAAAAAATATTATCATTAAAATAATTGAGATCAATAGTAACAGTGAAACGAGGATATGGAATATTAATGGATAAAAATTTCTTCCTTATTGAATTTTAAAGTCGATAGCGGATCGATATTTTTACAGATATGAAGCAAGTAAAACGTTAATTAAATTGTTGTCGAAGTAGTTTCACATAGCGTGGCTATGTCGTGATTATACCACGGTTGGATAATCATCGCATCTATCTATGCATGTTTGCCCGACGTTAGTCGGAGATTACAATTACCACAATCGATAAGATGTGCGCAAGCTGTGCGACGTGGCAGTACAAGTTAGCTATTTTGAATTTACACAATGAGACATAAATGTCACAGCCAAATATATTAATGACATCAGCTGTTTGTAAAATGAGATTTCGTCCATTAAGTTAAAGTATATAATTATCCGGCAAGTAATGGAATATAACAAGATTCGATATACAAAAATCATTATTGGCAGCTTTTATCTTTTTAATAATTACTTTAAACACATTTACAGAATATTCATTGCGCATATTAATATTTTCTAAAGTTTGTAGAGTAAAATTTATTTCACAATTTAATGGCTTTTATAATCAATTTTTTTTTCGATTCATTAATTATAGAATTATTGCTATGTTCTTGATAGATTAAATTAATGTAAATGAATTATTTATTTTATTTATAAGCATAATTAATTTTCTGAGTAAGAATGTATCAATAAGTTATTATACACGTGTATGTATAAATACTACCTATATAATAAACATAAAAGATTAAATTTTTTATTTTACAGATTGATAAATTCTTAAGAATCTGTACTTTTATTATGCATGTTAATAACGTATCTTAATATAAATAATTCCATGATGATTGTTTTCAATTATTT
>JAPYYT010003592.1:0-12323 GCA_030522565.1 Ceratosolen corneri | reverse complement strand
TTTTCACTCGCGTGATTAAATAAATTCAAAATAATATTCCGACTAATGGCAATTTATCTCGGTATTATGCGGATCGGTTACACGGCGCTTCCGAGCCTCGCCAACTCTTTATATTTCGAAAGTTATTAGATACAATTTTTTACGAGGAATTTTACGGAAAATTATATGCTTACGTAAATTTTGTAATTAAGCGCAACTTGAAGCTACGTAGTCTTAAAAAACAGACGATATATTATTTAAATTAATTTCACTGGACCTTAATACTTTTGAAGTATATTTTTAATACTAATTCTCAGTGTCTTCGGACCTCGAAGCGATTATTAAGATGCACGAAAAGTGCCCTTTCCGTGTATTGAAATGCTCTTACAGTTTTGTGGGCAATCAGTTTCTCAAATTTTTCGCCAATCCACAAAGGCTCTCTCGTTATAATTAAAAATGGCCCGTAAGTAGAAATAAAGACAGTCGAAATGGAAGGACACAAAGACAGGGTAAATGAGACGAGACAAAGGAACATCAGAACAATTGCATTTAAGGATCCTTTTTTCACCTTGGAAGAGGGCCTTGGACACATCCGCCTGTCCACCAGGGAAGATCCTTCTTACGAAGATACCCATTTCGCCCCGCGGACTGTCCCTGCCGCCAACAACGCTGAAGCCTAGGCTCGGCTTCCCCAGGCCTTTCTCAAATCTTGCAACGTGCTTCGTCGCGTACTGATGCTGATGCTGATGCTGATGCTGATGCTGATGTTGATGCTGATGCTGATGCTGATGATGGTGATGGTGATGGTGATGTTGATGCAAGACCGCGTCCTCGCTCGACCCCGTCGTCATGCTCTTCGTCATGTAATTTAGGGACAGGTACTCGGGCCGCTTCAGGCAATTGGCTTCCTGGCTCAGCTTTTCCGGTTCATCGATGCTCAGAGTCGAGAGACTCATCGCCGTCTCGAGGTACTCACTCTCGAGGGGGCTGTCGCCGACGTAGACTTGCGGCAGAGTCTCTTCGTAGGCGGTTTTCAAACGTACTCTGGTGCCCTCGCAAGAGCAAAGGAAATTCTGAACTTCCTCCAAGTTGCTCATGGTGCGAAGATCCTTGCCCTCGACTTCGACTATCTCGTCACCCAGCCTCAGTCGTCCATCCCTTTAAATCATGCATGCAGTTGTTTATAATAAATAGCACGCAAAAAAGCTCCCGAAAAATAGGCTGAAGCTTAAAGTGCCGGGGTTTACGAATGTCCGAAAAAAAGATTTGACACGGTTTAATGATTGCACGTATCGTGCTGTGGAAGTCAAGTTATTTTGTGTTATTGACTGTTTACCGTTCGCGATTCACCTGGATTTATCCTTCCTTACTTTCTTCGTTTGCTTTTATTATCAATATGCTATTATTATTTTTTGTTGTTTTGTTCGTTAGTTTTCTTTCTTGGTAATAAAATTTTATGCAATAAATAAAATAGATTGTTATTACAGTTTGCCATTCGTATAGCTTAACTGGCATAATTGTTGCGGATAATTACGCATTGCACGACGAATGATCGGAACGTCAAGGCTTTTATAGATATAGAGTTATATGAATATAGAGCCTTTGGGCTCTATTGCGTAAACAGGTCGACTTGCTATTAAGATTTAAGGTACAAGAATGTTCACGTAGCGCTTAGGATATTGCCTTACCTGTGAGCAATGCCGTCGGTTTCCAGCTGAACGATAACATATCGTATCTCGCCGACTCGTTGCTGTGCCAACCTTATGCCCAAACTTTCTTTCGGGTCAGCCTTCAAGAGTTGAACGAGCCGAGATCGACGCATTCTTTTTGGCGGCTGGATTATGTCACTGAGAAATCGCTTCTTATCCTGCTGTAACCTCACACGGTGGGCCGCCGTTTGAATTCCAAGGACATCCATGCCCTTCGAATTTATTCTCGTGGAATTGGAGGAGGAGGACGAGGACGAGGGCGAGATGGAAGGCGAGGTCGACGAGTTCGTCTGGTGAATGCTTGGCAAGAGACGACCGGATGCACTTTGATGGTGCCATCTGAGACCGTCGATCCTCTCATCCATCCTTTCATCCAGATAGACGGTGCTACTTACGAGTTTGCCGATGTCTTTATTGTCCTGCTCGTGGCACTCGGTCGGTGTCGAGCTGCGCATCGGCTTCTCCAGCTCCGAGTCAATGACGCTGCTCGTGTCCGAGCTGTCGGTACATTTGAGGCTGAGCGCCTCGGTTTCCGAGGCCGCAGATTCACCTCGGGGCCCATCACTGTCGTATCCGGACTCATTCGAGCTCACGTAATGCGAGGACAGTCTTTGCTCGCCACTGGGAGCCGAGTTCCGACGGTGATTCCTTAATAGGGCCGATGTCATCATGCCCGCGGAGCTGGAGGTGATCGAGGACGTCGCCGTCGTCGTCGACGTCACATTTGATTCGTAACTGAGATCGAGGTTCAGGGAAGCCGTTGCGTCGGGCCTCAATTCCTGCATCATGTCCTGCCTCTCCTGACACGAGCTATCCTGATAAGGTAGCGATATGGAATTTCTGCAGTTCTCCTCGATGCTATTCTGCATGAGCGAGACATTTGCAGGGCCGAAGTATCTGTCCTTATGGTCGTAATGCTGGAACTGGTCCTCCTTAAACTCGGAGTAGGAGTTCCTGGCGAACCTATTCGTTGGATCGTGCAACCTGTAGCGCTGGGAATCTCTGCCGAGACACCCGCCCTTGGGTGTTCGTCTCCTGCCCAGCGTAGTCGTGCCCTCGAATGACTCCTCGATCTTCAGCGCTGGGAAGTGTTCCTCGGATGTGGTCTTAAAAAGCCGGTCCTCTTTGTTGCCACCGTTACTCATGGTGATCGACGCGTTGCTATAATTTCGCTCTTCCGGCAACACGGACAATCTTGACCTGAGAAACGCGTAGGGAAAATTTGTCTTTTTGGCCTCCTTGAAGTCGCAACTACTGGACTTCTTCATCAGCTCGCCCCTGCTAGAATTGACAAAGTCGCAAGGCACGAAATTTCTGGAAGAAGCGTTGCATGCCCGCGAGACGGGCGGCTCGTTGAAAACGTCGTCCTCGGATTGGCCGGCACTGAGGTTGTCGCACGACACGGTTTTCCCATGCTCGTTTTTCGCGGTTATTCGCAGGTCAATGCCCTCAGACGGATCGTCCCCCTTAACGTAGGTCGGACTAGTATTCAGTTGGCTAGTACTGCAGCTCCTAAACAGATTCTCCTTCTCGGGTGCACGATCGAGCTTATCCTCGAGATTTTGCGAGGAGCGTCTACTGGCTTTGGCCGAGGAATTGAGCATCCCCGTCGATCCCATTCTGATGAAGAAGGATTTAAAGGGCGAAGGGGACCTGTTGTTGGAAGTCTGAAAAAACTTTCGCTCGCTTGTGTGCTTCTTCTCGTTATGATTGGGCACTTGCTTGTCCTCGCCATTGCCGTTTATGCTGTCCAGATCGTTATTGTTATTATTGATGCTGGCGTTGTCTGGGCGCTCAGGAATTGTACATATAGTTTCGCGGGAGCCGGAGCGCCGGAATGACTCGATCTTCTTGCTCATTCTGCGCAATCCCCAGACTCCTAGACCTGCAAAATACAGCGGGAAGAATACCGTTTACATCGGCGAGTCAGTCAGGCGCGCTTGTAAAAAGGTGGACACGGCCCCACCGAAAGCGGTCGCACGGATAGACCGAAGTGGATCATCGGGTGATATTCCGCATACTTTTCGGGGACTAGTTTTTTCTCACTCGGCTTTGCTTCGCTCTCGGAGAATCGTTAGTTGCGCAGTGAGCTTAATAGACGCAAAACGCGTTCGACGATTCGTCTATTTCGCCATTGAACTAAACAGTTGATCTTATTGGCGTGCACACGCATTTGGACGACAATGACGTCGATGGTACATCGCTAGTGGCTGTTTTTTGTTCGCGTTGACGTAGCTTAAAGAATGTCGATGGGTACTTTCAATGTCCCGGTTATGTGGGTCACTTGGCCTTACCGGTATGATAAATATTTTTTTTACTTTTTTTGTATTTATAAAAACGCATTTCAGCAATTATAAATCACGAAAATTTGTACGTATAAGACATTGATCAACGAGTAGACGCAAGGATAAGCTATACGAGATACACAACAATACGTATGTCAATACAATCACGCGTTATTAATTCAAAGTCTCGGGTATTTAACGAATTTTTACCCAACGATCCTCTGCTTTATTTTCATTCCAAATTTACCATAATAAGCTGAGATAAAATTAAAATGAGTACAAGTAAGAGCAAAAGTATTCGTTTTCCTTTGAATTTAAATTTTTTAAAAGAAGTCATTATATATATTGGCGTGGCACTTGATACGTAATAATTAAATTAAGAGGCAATCGGAACAATCATAAAAGTAAATAAACGCTCGATGTTATTAAAAATATTGAAAACATTTCCTTAAATTAAAAATGACTCGACTGACATATTTTTCATTGGCAAAAAGAATTGCATCACATATTATCATTGATATACCCGAGGCTACGTACGTAGCAAATAATCCATTCGTTGCCCGATGAAAGTGAAACGCGAAAAACACCATGGATGAATACATACAACGCAATCGCGACGTCATGTCGATCTCTGTACTTAACGCGAAGCAGAGCATAGTCATCGAGTGCATCGAGGCATAATGCCTACCTACCAGCCAGCACATAATTAAACTTGCCAATGCGACAATTCCAAAGACGTTTATCTTTACTTTAATCATACGCATAATTTCACGCGAGTGTGCCTCTTTGTCTCGAAAATACTTTTATTTCTTATCGACGATGCGAATAGCCCTCACCTCGTTACACGCATTTCAATTCGAAAAGTTTTAAATTCTGTATTGGAGTGGCGCATTTATTAAAATCGACAAATCATTAAAGTTCAAGAGCCGCACGCTGCTACTGTATTGTGCAAAACTCGAACCCATTTCAAGAACACAATCGCAGCTTTTCTCGTGAATTATAATTATAAAGCCATTACGGCTATAAGTCTCGTGCTGCTTGGCTCCTTAATTAAATCGCCTCTATTATAAAAACATAATTGATCGCGTATCCAATGCTACGATATACATGCTCTATTTATGCCCTGAGCGTACAAATACATGCGGCGCTCGTATCCTCGTACTGTTATCTCGGCATAAAATGCAAGTTCTACCTTTCATTCCAAGCACCGCACTCGCGACTACGGATGCCCGCTTTGTCGACGCGCTTAACTTATTAGGCGAGATTTTATTGTCCCGGCGTTCGCAATAACCCAGAAGGGAGAGCGACGTGGCACATTAGGCCAGCAACGCCACTCCCATTCCCAATAGCATAATACCCATACCGCCCCGTGGATACTCGAGCCCCTGACGCACGATTTGCAAGAGCAGGAAGACGGCAAATCACCTCGGTGCTTTTCGGGCTCGTGCTCGACGATGAAGGCCGGCACGGCTGTAACCAATCGGTAATCCGTTTCCGGCTGCATTTTACCCTCGTCCTCCTGGGTAAGGAGGGTATAGGCGTCGCCGCAGCTCTTGCGCGAGAATTTGGACTTGGCAGTGAGCATGTAGGCGGCCGCCGCGGCTGTGACGGACGGCTGGTGACGATCTGTGACGACCTGCTGCTGGGCGTCCTCAAGCGTCATCGGACTCGGCAGGACGCTGCCGATCTCGTCCGCACTGTGGCGCCTTGCCTTTGTCAGTCGCTTGAACATAGCGCCAGACTGCAACACACGAAGTTCACAATTTTAACTTACTTGTCGATTACGAGTTAATTGTAGTAGGGGACGGTAGTCGCCAATTGGCTTGATGCAGCCGTTACTAAATAAATAAGGGATGCTTGAATGTCGGGGCGAGAAGTGACGGGAAGGGGTTGAGGAAGAGGGGTAGAGAGGAGCCCGTTTTTAACGAGAGTAAATTGATAGGTCAAACTTTGAATGTTGTCTCAAGTGCGTAATGTGGTGGCGTTACAAAAGTTGTAGGATCAATGAAGTGCTTATTGAATTTGTCGATAATAATGAAACAAACGAATTAATTAGATATAAGTCGTAAGATAATAAGCAGAGGGAGAATACGTTGCCAATTAATATTGGATCTCTTGGCCGTTAATTATATGTTTACTCACAACTATATGCCTAATGAGCTATAATTAAACCGCGCCTCCTACGATAATATTCATTTATGTAGCGTTTCTCTTAGGTGAGTCTGGCTACATTCAGTTAATCACCTCCGATTGCATTATAAGAAGAATTTCGTGCAACCAGTTGTTTAGAAAAAAAAATAAAGTCGTGTATGTATTAAATCAATGGGATTAGGAATAAATGTTTTGTAAATTGTAAAAGTTATTCGAACAAGAGATTATATTATTTTACTGAGAAATAAAATTACTGGCCTGCGTAAGTTGCGCGAGCAGGATGTACAATTCAGAAAAGTACGGCAAAATTCACAAGCGCGATTCCCCCAATACTCCGCGCTTCTAGAATTCGAGACAAAATTGTTCCCAGGGCTTCGGCAGTTCACGGCTAAAGAGAGAGAGAGAGAGAGAGAGAGAGACAACGATGGAGAGAGAAAACGCGGCGAAAGGGGCGGCGATGATGGTGCGAGGATAGAAGGAAAAGGGAGAGAAAGGCAGAGAGAGCGAGAGAGAGAGCGAGAGAGAGAGAAGGAAAGGAAGAAAGAAATGATCGTGACCCGGAGCTCGAGCAAAGATCGACCTCTAGAGCAAACGATTGGATCGATCGATCGTGGCAGATTGAGAAGAGAAAGATCACATCGTCTTACGGGTTTACAACTGGCTCTTCTCCCACTGGAACCCCTAATTAAACTCTTACACTATCCGTCTCTCTCTCTCTCTCTCTCTCTCTGTCTCTCTCTCTCTCTCTCTGTCTCTCTCCATCTCCCTTCCCTATCCAATATTGAAACGAGTATTCGGTGAGAGAAAGAGGCGCAAGGGCCAAAGATATAATCGGTACTACTCGTTAATTTCGTCGAGAAAAACCACCTGTCGCGAGGGGCTCGCAGCTCGTTCCCTTCAATCTATCTTCACGGTTCTGGAGAAAGATAGACTTCGTAGGTACAAATTGAGCGCTGTACTGCCGCCTCGGAGAAATGGGAGGGTGAGGGGGAAACTTGACGGTCAGACGGTGCAGGGAGGTAGGAGGTGTAGAAAAAGGGAATGGGAGGGTGATAGGAGTGAGAGAAAAGGAAAAGAGGGGGAGCAGCGGTGGCAAGCGAGAGCCGAGAGAAATCCAAGCCAAAAAGCGTTCATAGGAAACGCGTGTGCAGACCCATCCAAAAGACCTTTGTACCTCGATCGCTGCTTCATTGATGTGCCGGACCGTGTCGATTTTCTGCATTTTCGCCAAACCTACTACGTTAAAAATTTACCTTGAACGTTAAAAATACATCCAGCCGAAAGTACAAAAATACCAGATAGCGCATAACGAAAAATCAACTTGGACTTAAACGCTGTGATTAGTAAAATCTCTTATTTATTTATTTAGGCAATTTAGGTATACGAGATGTGTTAGTGACCGCCACAAAAAACGCTTGCACGAGAGGACGTTTGCTGTTAGCAATATTGCAATTATAACTCTATTGACAGCAATTTATAATGTCACAATGACACAGTATTTCACCGTTTACAATTAATGTTCTCAATGCGCTTTCAATTGTTACAATTCTTCTGAATCCTATTTATCTGCGAGCTAACAAATCTTTCATTCGCAAAGTCACTTAATGTTTATGTAAACGCGGGGTAAATAAGATTATTTCTAGTCCAGGCTACTTCGATGATTCGATGAAAAGTCAGATCGAAACTCTTAAATATCCTGTGTGAAAATTTCATTAAATATCGATAAATCACTTACTTTTAATCATGGAAAAATAATCGCATACTCTTCTGCTTTCGAATAGACACGGATTGATATGGGCGTATGAGAACATTATTTTTATTAGCGCAAATTCCAAGCATATAAATATTATCAACATGTAAGCTTAGTTAGGCATTACTATTAAGTATAATGCTCAAAATAATATTTCACTCCATATAAAGGCAACAGTGGCACCGTTGTGCCGACTGTGCAATAAACTTACAAGTTCTTAACTCGAATTAAATAATATACAAGCTATTAGTCAGCCAATAAAATTTCTAGGAAAGTTTCCTCGAGCCATTAACTCTAATTTTTTTGTAAGTCAGCCTACGTGGCTATAAAACGAATCTAACATAAGTTAAAACGGCAGCATAGCACTAATCAGCAGCACGAGCTACCATTAAAAAAACATATCATCGTCGAATTTAAAATCATAATATCCACCATTATCAGGAACGGAGGCGAGTAGAGCAGTGAAACATGATTAAGAGCTTCGCGTGATTATTATTATTATCATTATTATTATTATAAAGACCCTCGACGCGTCGTGGCAATTTTTATTTTCAATCCAATTACACCGCTAAGAGGTTGGCGGCTCGATGAAAACGGCCATGGGCGCGGACCCGGGCGAGGAAAACCAAGCCGAATAGCCAAAAGAAATTGAAGGGGCACGCACGCGAGGACCGACGTACCTCTGGCACCCGCCGATAATAACCGCCGTCTCCTATTATCAACGACCCATCGCAATTCGACTCATAACGCATAAAATTCCATCTCGCTGCTGTCGGTGAAGTATGTACGCGGAGATGCCGCGCGAAAGTCATCGGCCCGGCAATTACCGACCCGCCGGACACAATGATTCATCTCGACTGTTATTAGCTAACCCCCGCCGCACGACAACCGGCGAGCTTCCTCCTCCAGTGACCGACGAATGCGCATCCCTCAAAGGTACGAGAGCGTATCCGGTTACATGATGTCCAGCCGTACAACAAAGCACCGAGTCTTGTAATACTTTTCTTCGGCGTTTTTCCCGTTTTAGCTTTAACTACGCACTCACAATATAAAGTCCGTACTTTATATTTGAGGTTCACGTAATTACACTGGAGATTGATTTTCAGTAGAAATATTTCTCCGCGCGCTCGCGGTGCTATTTAAATGAGATTAAATTAATTTTTATCCCCTATACGTCCAGTCCGCCGGTGCAATCTTTTTCTTCAAATGTTTATTGCGATACAATTCTAATGAATCACTTTGTTCTACTTTTGTATAAATATGTGTTCGTTCGTTATTAGTGGTGAAATAGGAACAAAGTGGTGCTGAGATTTGCAAAGAGTTGCGATCTTTCCGTATAACCATCCACGCCGTCTTCAAGCCCTCGTAATTATTTCACGAAGAAATTTAATATTTTATGAGAGACTGATTAATTTTGAATTTCGAAATTAACGATACGAGATTCGTTTGATCTCCGTGCATCAATATAATTGTGTCACAACGTACAGAACGTTAATCGACGATTCACTTTTTTCTTTCACTTCACGAGTGTCTCAACATATGCAATCTTCAACAAACATATTCCGCTAAAATAATTCAACATATTTTTATTTTATTCATCTGCTATAAATCCTTAAAAATTCATAGATAATTAAAGAAGTTATGTTATTTATTCAAAAACAAAAAAATGTGATTTATCGACCTTGCGCGTGTTTATTTATTCTAAAAATAAATAGAAGCTTAGGAAAATGTTTCTATTCCAAAAGGTGTTTTATAACCATTCCAAGTAAATATATAAATTTTGATTTAATAATTCTTTGAGCAACGCATATTTTTTAAATACCAACGTCGTATATTCTGCTTTCCATAAAAATATACTTTCGAATAGCTTTACCTTATTAATAGGTAATTACTTTTTTGTTTTTTAATGTACGTGCTTATATTTATACGTATAGTTGCATAAATTATATATCTACGCTAATTTTAATAATCATAAGACAGTTACAAAATCTATTATTTTCGTTTCAATATTATGCTAAAATTAATTATCCAAGCTAATGATATCAAAATATGTAATGAAGTGTGATTTATTAGGAATTATTTCAATTAAATAAGTATAATAATTAAATAAATTAATCTATCGTTTTCATGCCAAGATATTTAACCATAACAATGGCGTATTAATCTTCCCACGTATTACTGCTTTAAACAGCAAAGTTTAGTAAAATTATTTTTAAATATTACAAACGCGTACATTTTTTCCTGTAATTCAAAAACTATTTGTAATGGCTGAAAGCATAGCCTATTAAGTTGTGAAAAGCACAGCATCATTACATTTCTTGAAGAATCCAATATTTAAAAGAACCATTTATTCTATTAATAATAACAAAAGATACATAAACAATAGAAAATTTCTTGTAAATTATTCATTAACTTAGTACACATGCACGCGTATGTTTTACGAACATTTTGAAAGAATATTATACCGTATATAAACTGTACTTATCAATTCTATTTTACATAAATAACACATTGTCTACCACTAACCTGTGTTATTAAAGGTAGCTATGTTGAGCTAAAAATATTTAAAATATTTTAATACAATTAATTTAATACAGACCATTAAGCTTCGCACAACATTAATTACCGTCCACAAAGCTATATAACAGTCTCGATAAAATAAATGCAAGCAGTTTGATAGTAAGAGGGCGTAACGACCTCTTATACAGCCTTTCGCGAAATATTTTCTAGAGAAATCTCAACTATTTGGCCCGGCATTCGAATACAAATGATTGAATGAAGCGATAAAATAGAATAACTGCTATCGGGCTTATGAGCTTAAGTCGAAGTAGCCACAATTAAAACTGTCACTTACGTCTCCATCCAATGCAAGCACAGCAACATGACGTTTCCTTGAAGCGACTGTCGTCCCTCTGACCTCGAGGGAGAAAAACAAAGGATGACTAAGAAAAGGAAAGGGCAGCAGAACGGGAAAAAGAGCAAAAGAAGAATATCCCCTGTTCCTCGTTCTCTCTCTCTCTCTCTCTCTCTCTCTCTCTCTCTCTCTCTCTCTCTCTCTCTCGCTCTCTCTCTCGCTCTCTCTTGTTCTCGCACGCAGTAAGCGTGAGTCTCTTTCTACGTGCACCGCGCGAGTGCCGCAAAATTAGCTGCAATTACCCGAGCGCCTCGCCGTCACGACATGTTTCATGAGTCCGGACCGGCTGCGTGGAAGCTGAGTCCCCGCCGTTCTTCTCCTGCGCTCCCCCCTTCCCCCTCCGTCCCTCCTCACCGACGCTCCTTCCACCAGTACCTTGCCGCTTGCAGCAGGGCTAATGCGCCGCGTCAGATTAACATAAATCATAAAGGTTCGGTGAAATCAATGGCAGGAACAAGTGCGCGACAGGTGCGCCATTGGGATGCTCCGTTTTTTTGCGCTCGGAGTGAAGTGGCGTGAGGCATTGTTTGCGGGAGCCGTGGCTCGCGTGCGATCTTTGTCCTCCGTTCTTGATGAATTGCCTTTCCTTTGAATAAATAGGCTGAGCGCGAGAAGACGAGGGTGAGGATGCGCTGAGGGAAAAACTTGGTGCGCAGGTTGATAGGAGGCGGCGCGAGTAAAGCCAGTTTTGATGATCGGATACTCATTAGGGATGTCCTTTTTCTCTCTTCTCCATGTTTATTATTCCCAACTTGGGGAATGCGTGATGCAAGCTTTTATCCACTTTAAATGGCGTAATTGCTGTTTGTTATTTTAACGATTTTGAACAAATTAATGGCGCGCTCGCGTCGTCGTCCCTCGGTATGCGTAGAGCTCGAGTAATTCTTTTTTTCTTTCTTCCTTTCATTGGAGCCTTGTATTTCATAATCGACGAATCGAGGAGGGAGAGGAGGGCGAGTACGTGCGATAACAATATTCGTGGCATATGAACGAATGTAGGCAAGCGCTGCATGCGAAATGCGCCGCTTTGAGCTTAAAGCCCAGAGATTGGAAATTTATTCGACGGCCGATGTACGAAACGTTGCTTCAATTGGATATTAATATCTCGACGCGGCAGTGATTTTTCAATAAATAGTTTCGTAAGCTTACGCAAAAAAAATGTTCCAGAGGAGGTTCGATAATAACTTAAAGCAACGTTTTAAGATATAAATTTAGTTTGCATAAATTTGTCTTCTTATTCATTAAGGAAATAAATAACATAATTTCTACCTGCGCCTGCAAGTTTTAATTGTATCAATCATAGTTATTTCAGAATTATTATAGATATTTATGATAATTGGCTTCAATGAGTAAAAAAAGGAGAGGAAAGAAATACTTAACCTTTAATTGGAGATTTGAATCAAAAGACATTAAAACTTAAAAATAACTCCGGGACTAACGATTATTAACAGCTTGCATAATATTTTTTAAAGCAAGAATTTCAAATTATCAAAGCGGAATAAGACGAGTTTTACATGTTTTCATAATACATAGAA
>JAPYYT010003591.1:0-12323 GCA_030522565.1 Ceratosolen corneri | reverse complement strand
TATTCTTGTAACGACAATAGTGTAATTTACTGTGTAACCAAGTGCGACTTCTTCAAGCTATTTTTTGTTCAATAAAATCAAGTGTTATCCGCTTATTTTCTCTACGACTCTTTTTACCCTGCTATCTCGACCATTCCACTATCTGTTTCTCCCTCACACACTCGTGAAGGAGAAAACACACACACACGCGGATCCGCTCCCCTTTCTTCTTACCCGAGTCGGATCGCGAACACATTAACTAAATTAATTTTAAAATATTGCATTTATTTTAATTGAAAAATCAAATGCAAAAACGTTTATATATTTGAAAAAATTACTTTTTTTTTAAATGTTATTACAAATTTTCATTTTACTTTATTCAGTATATATATGTTATATTCATTTATGTATTTCATAACATGATGAAAATTTTAATAAAATTCATAAATAAGTTAATATTTGTTTGAATAAATTATATATTTTATTTCTGTTTAAATTTTTAGGAACAAACTGAAATAGAGGAGCCGAGTGAAAATGGTAAGTAGTATTTTGGAAATATTAATTTTATGAAGGAGTTATAAATATTTCACAAATAATACCCAATGTCACAAGATCATTATCTCGAAAAGGATGTATTCTGTGTATATTACAATTATATTTACAGGATTTAAGAATACATTTGGCAATTATATACATATAAAAATATATATAAGTATTATAAACAATTTACAAACAATGAAGTAGTATGGAGAGTCGATCGATAGTCTAACGGAATCTCTAACACTCAATAACTTATAACATTATCTTTTTTGTCAATGTTCGAGATTCCGCAGGCACCGCGATCATCTCGCTATAGTATTTCATTGTTTAAAAATTCGTTAAAAATTTCACCCTGTTTATGATTATCAGGTGTACCCTAAGAGCTTTTGACTTCTACGATACTACTACGATTTGATTTCCCAAGTTCGTCTGATGACTCGACTGTTGTTTACAACCTTTGCCTAAGACTAGAGTTTTAAGTGTCTTATTGCAAGATAATGTAAAGTCAACATTGCTATAAAGATGTTAAAATCACCGAGAGCGCGGACTACCCTTCATGGTTTGTTTCACTCTGTGAAACAACAAATAAGATTTATACTTTGTCAATTTGTCACAACAGTTAGTATTAGTGCAACATATGGCATTAAGACCATCATTCATACTCTCCCAAAGTCCTACTTCGGGTCCATCCCTAATTAATCTAGTGCACAAATTACACTAAGATACTGACTATGAATTGATCTTCGTACCTTCTGACACCCAAGAAAATTAAACAATAAAAACACCCCCAGGAAGGCCGGGTGTTAAAGGTATCACGACATTCAATTTAAAACTTAATATGGAAATTGTATAATAACTTTTTAATTCAACATAAATTATATACATAAAATATATAAAATATAAAAAAACATAAAAAACATAAAATACAACTAAATTTTGTAACTCCCTTTGTGATACCTGTTGCTACCGCTACCCTACCACTATAGCGTCCCCCCTTACTATCTACGGGAGGTTCACACATATATATTACATAATTTTTTAAATGTATTTCTAATCTCATTTGTATTTATAAAACATCTTTTATTTTTTATTGTTTTACAAAAATTCGTTAATATTATAAGAATATGAATTAGTTTATTAAAAAATTATATATTACACTTAGATTTATAATAATTTATTTATTCTTTAACAAAACCCTTTGAACTTCTGTAGCTGGAATAACTAAAATATATATCATAGATATCAGAACATTATTGTGCATGTTCAGGAATTGATCTGAGTGTGAACTATCCCAATGCCTAGAATAGGAGAGGCAGATAGTGAAAATTAAGAGACAATGGGAAAATTATAATTTAGTCTGTAATGATTGATGCGATAGTACAAACGATTTTTATTTAGTAATAATATAATATAATTATAATATTAATGTCACTTTAGAGTAAAATTGATTTGTCTTGATGATCAGTCGTAAATCTATTACCGCCTTTATTCGTTGTAATACTATATAAAATTATTTGATTTCTTACCTTGCATATTATTAAATTTAATGTGTGAATCTTCTTGTATTGTTGATGCTATAGAATAAACTATTATTTTACAATCTCTTTTTTATGTGGATGCCACCGAGAATGTTGAGAACTTTGATTCTTTTAGGAGGTTCTGCCAGCTTGACCAATGCTATTTATAGTTATGTTCATCATATTTATAGTTATGTTGCAAGCCTGCAAATAGGCTTCGTTTAATTTGGTGGTAGAAAAATTCCCGAGAAATAGACTTTTATTAAAATGTTAGATTCTATGTATTCGTTACTATGCGATTTTATACACTCGATAATAATCTTTGTAAGGAATTGTCGCAATACTCAAAAGGTTTAAAGTCATTCAAAAAGAAATTACAAAACTATAAATGTATTTACAAGAATCTCTTGACATTACTAGAGAATTTTGAACATGCTGTCCGCCATCAGCAACCTGATCAAAAGAGGGTTTAAGGTCATTCAAAACGAAATTAGAAAACTATAAATATACTATAAGAACCTCTAGAAATTACTACGGAATTTAAAACAATCTACCATGTTTATTTTTTGGAAAATTAAAAAATTTACATTTTATTATTCCAATATAATACCTATTTTCGAAATTCCAACAAATCGTCTGACTGTGCCTAGGATCGTAACCTTCATGCAGGTCGCCCAATGAATGTATTATTGTGAAGCCTGTTTACCTATCCTTTTGTTTTCTAGAATATTCACGCTATTCTAGTGCGAAATGTATATATAAAAGTAAGTTACAAAAGGTTTCGAGTGGCTAATTCGAATATAGGAATCAGAACGGTAATACTTAGTTATTAAGTAAGTTATTTTCAAGCCAGCAGTCATTCTATTTATTATTAGCAGTTATTGTAACAGTTCGTGATTATTCGGATCAATTTACTTGAACTGGAAACACGGTTCAAATCAGGTACGAGGGCTACTAACCTATGAATGCACGTTCTTTTTAAATAATTCGTATAAATTGATACCCGACACATAAATAAGCGGGCATTGATACTCACCTTACTCATCTTACTCAGCTTACAATTGAGTAGCGAGACAGACACAGCCGTTTCACTCGTATTTTCTACTATTATACATCAGTTTCCATAGTGCAGCATTTATATCAGCACAATTAACCATACTCAACATTCAACTATATTTTCTAATTATTCCGCATCTATTTATATATTTATTATTTAATAAACCTAATTTTAGTCTCCAATAAGAAGATCTGCTCAGTTAATAATACCCATTTCTATTACCTCTCCTTTTTCACTATCTGTATCTCCTGATTACATCTGGCAGAGAAAACACACATAGAAAAAATCCTAAACACCTATATTAATTTTAATTTTACATTACAGAAGTATTACTCAAAATCGCATGTGTAGGTATTTGTGGATCAGATGTTCATTATTTGAAGAATGGAAGAATAGGAGATTTCGTAGTTCAGAAACCAATGATAATTGGTCATGAATCATCTGGAATTGTGATTAAACTAGGAAACGGTGTTAAAAATTTAAAGGTAAATCATATACGATTTATAAAATTTTTAAATAGTTTTTAATTTATCAAATGTAATTGTAAATTTTTAAATAGTTTTTATTGCTCATTTAATATTTGTTGGTTAAAAATAAATCTATAATAAAACAATTCAATAATAAATCATATATATAGCTATAAATTATTTAATAAAAATATTGTAATATTAATGAAAACTATTCATTTTTAAAAATAATAACTTTTTTTATTAAATGATATATAATACGTAATATAATAATTAGTTAAATGAAATTAAAGTTCATTATTGCAAAATTTTTTGGTTGTTTTAATTTTCTTTTTTAATGATGTGTTAGGTAACCTCTATCTAGCTTTTATGGAGTCAGAAATACTTTCTAAATCTATGACTTGTTGATAGGGATTATCGGTTTAAATAGCACGCCCTCTCTCGGACTTCTCGAAAGTCGCTAAAATTAACAATACATACAAATTTCATGGACCGCACGTGTCAGCCAAACGTGCGGACGTCTCTCATTATTTGTTGTGTATTTGTAAGTCTCCAACAAGCACGTTTCTTATCGTGCGATGGTTTGCAACCGTCATCCCTATATTCGGCGACACGAGGGTGAATTCACAAAAGGATGGAACCACCTACTTCCGGCAGTCCACCATCATAGTTCAAAAACAATACTCGTACAAGGACTTAAGATTTCCACTCTTGGAAACTACGTCATTGATCACCCTCCTGGAAAGCGGGGTAAACTGATTAAAAAGCGACTGCAGGAAGTGCAATTGTCTGTTTCTTTGAATTCAGTTCCGCTCATTTCAGTCTTCAGTCTTCAATATGTCTTAGACTTACTCAGCCTTGTGAAGTCTGTAACTTCCACAGCCTTCTACGACCTACTATGACCTTCTACGACTTTCTACAGTCTTCTACAAGTCTTCTTCTACTGAAGATCACTCAGACTCTCAAACATTAACTTTGACTTCAAGATGTGATCTCCATTATTACACTACAGAGTTGCACCAACATCATAGAGCACACCAGAATAACTCCGAACATTCTACTCTACCTCCTGGAATCCATCAGACTGATTCCAAAGCAACAGTGCTGCCAACATGGAGTCCAGCAGATTGACTAATTACTTATCACTGCCATAGGGAGTTGAGATTGTTTCCCGACGAATCTTTACGTGATTTCAACTACGAAATCACAGCATGTAGTAGTGCCAATAATTACAATTGACATACAAACTATGAACGCCTGACGAATCTACAAGCAACGATTTCTACAGCGCTTAAATCACTTACTGCAAGAAAGGTGGCATTCGACTCACTACGACTGTCTTACAACTTTCAACTCAGCTACAACGCCAATTCAGCTACATAGGCGTTTAAACTATAAACTACTGTCGCAACAGGCAACGCACACACTCAACTGACAGCTGACCATTGTACAAGGAAGCGCGACGTTTAACCTTAAAATTAACAGCCGCATCAAGTATATTTCACTATTTTCTTTCAATCAACTCTTAAAGACGTTTCATTTAAACTAGTTACAAAATGATACAATTAAGATAACTTAAATAACATAGAATTTGAATAATTTCTTTAATATATTAGCTTCAATGAACATTGTTATTGCTACATCAAACCGTTCGTAGACTTCCTTCGAAACCTGGTGCTAGTACCCTCCTATCCACTATCTGTTTCTCGCTCTGACAGCGTGAGGAGTTTTTACACATCGGGTTCGCTCTCGAACAACTGGTTACTTTTATAAATACTATTATTGAATATGCGGAATTAAATAATTTTGCTTGATCGAGCAATCGGTTGTAAATTAATTACTACAATCATATGCTTGAAAGTATTTGCTGTTAAATTAATTATATTTTAGTTAGATTGAAAATAACGATAACGACCAGTCGTAAATTGTTCGTCCTTATACAGCTGATATCATCTACAGATTATCAAAAGCATTCAAACAAATAATACTCATTATTTGGTTCGATATTTACGAATATTTTTACTATTATCTAAACATTATATATTTCATTCTAAAATTATATAAAATCATACTGTACATTGTTTAGTTCGAATATAGTTTAGTTCGAAAATCGATAATACTTAGTTATTGTTCCATGTTATTAACATAAGTTATTTTCAAGTCAGCAGTCATATTAAAATCTGTGGTATCTTGAGACTTGTGATATTGTAATAGTTTGTGATTATTCGAATCGATCAACTTGAATTGGGACAAGGTTCAAATGAAATACGAGGCCTACTAACCTACGAACCCACGTTCTTTTTAAACAATTAGTATAAATTAATACCCGACTCATAAATAATAGATACTACATGGAGCTGATCAAGGATTACGTCCATATTACCATACGTCTAAACCAACATCTTACTCACAACTGAGTAGCGGGACAACTACAGCTTTTCATTCGGATTTTTTACTATCATACATCACTACCGTAACGCAGCTATCATATCAATACAACCAAATACACTTACCATTTGGCCATATTCTGTAAATATTCATCAACTATTTATATATTTATTATTTAATAAATCTACTTTAGTCTCCAACAACAAGATCTGCTCAATTTATAACACCCATTTCTATCACCTCTCCTTTCACTATCTGTATTTCCTGATTACATCAGGGAGAGAAAACACACACGTGAAAAATCATGAAAACATCCGTTTTATTTAGTATATATTAAAAAATACTAAATGGTATTATGTAAGCTCATTGCTTACAAAATTGTTTCTGTAGTGTTCAGTTCGTAAAGTTATAAATAATTTTGAATTTGCATTTAATTTAATTTAATTTTCAATTCATTTAATTTTAATTTTGAATAATTTAATTTGAATATCACGATTAGTCTTAGATTAATGTACAATCTTCACTTTAATTGGATAAACTAAATCGCCACAAGAGAGTTCGGCATTTAGTTATAAGTAATTACGTAGAAGCTGTAAATTTCAATAAATCACTTATTGTCAAGCAGATACTTTATCAAACTACAGCCATTTATCAAAGCACCGAAGATGGATAAAGCGTCACTATAAGTTTCGAAGATGACGCATACCTACCGTTGAAGTTTATCAACTTACAATTGGCATTATTTATCCTTTAGCACACTAAGAAGAAAAATATTTACAGCTTGATGTGGCTTGAAATTTGTCGATTTACAATTGGCAGCACTTACTCTCTACAGCATTTACCACTCGAGGAAGAGAATTCAACAAACTAATCAGCGTGAAAGCGATAGGTATTCGCGAGATTCAACTTACAATTGAATCTCACTCATTACGAGTACACGGCGGACTTCAATTCACAATTGATTTTTCATCACAACGTCAAGGCTATTACCATTACTATTCGTGGATATACCACAAATGCAAGAATATTACATATATGATTTATCCATAACTGCACAATACATTGTATATACTTCAATAGAAACAGCTTATTAAAGAACAAGATAAATCATACGTATGTTTGACAATTTACTTAAACATTTTCACTAGTTCTTTTACACCGCGTTATTTTTATAGGAGAAGGTGTAAAACACATTCAGTTTAAATCCTTATCACTTGGTCTAATCTTTAGACAGAACGTTTGATCCGATGTGAGCTGGATAGAGAATACACCCAACATTTATCAATACCTTTACGTTACGTTTTCTACTATACTCACACGTACATAATTATTCGTAAATCTAACCATTGCAAATTTTCAAAAGATAAAAAGCAGTAGTTAATCTTTTTATGCTACTGAATAGTTTTCTTAAAGAAAGAAACTACTGTCATATTGACTTTATTGAAATTTGTCATTAACTAGTGAAAATGTACTCAACAGTATAATTTCCAAATACGTTACTATTAAATATATCACAAAATATATATTACTAATGCAAACTGATTTCAGTAGCTATACCTTAATTATTTCATAATTATTTGATTATTTACATATAAAACTATTATAATATATTATGTTTTTAACATTTTTTTAGATTGGTGACAGAGTTGCTATTGAACCTGGAGTGCCATGTCGTATTTGCATATTTTGTAAAAGTGGTCGCTATAATTTATGTAAAGAGATGAAATTTTGTGCTACACCACCAGTACATGGAAGTCTTCGAAGATACTATAAACATGCAGCTGATTTTTGTTTCAAGTAAAGCTCTTTACAGATTTACATGTATATAATATACTATATTTTTCTGTATTGTATATAGTTTCTTATATAAAATTTCGAAGTTTATAACCCATTGAATTGATTTAATACATAGCTGTTCAAAATTCCGTGGTAATTTTGTGTGGTTCTAGTAGTATATTTATAGTTTTATTTTCCTTTAGAGCGATTTTAAATCCCCTATATTTTGACCCTTGCAACAATGCTTTACAAGTATATTTGTCACGTGTTTAATAGCGCATAGCAATAGGCATATGAATATTGCTCTATTAGAAGGCTATAAATATTACCGCATTGGTCAAGCGAGCAGATTCTCTCAGATTATTCTAATAAAACAAAGTTCTATTGTCCGTGGCATTCTAATACACAAGGAGATTGCGATAATAGCAATTACTGTTAACAACTCATTGGGGGGTGAGGTCCTTAGACTAATAGAGAACCTAGATTTTGAAGAAGATTCATTCGAAAATTGTTGGAGTTTGTTAATAGCCAACTATAACAAACCAAAAATTCAGAGAGCTGCTAATATTGACAAAACATTAGCTAAAGAGTGTTATGAACCTGTAAAAAACATCGATGCAAGAGAATTAATAAACATGGTAAGAGAAATGTTCAAAAAGCTGAATTACCAACAAAGGACTCACAAAATTATAGAAGTTGTAGTACACTTAACAATTAGATTATTAAAACAACAACAACGTCAAGATTGTGAAAAAACGATCGGAAATAATGATGACTACCCAACTTATAAACAGCTAGTTAAGTTTTTAGAAAGCCAAACAAGTTCTCTTATGATGAATGAAGTTCCAAACAAGAAGGGACATAAAAATAGCCCACCCAAACCAACAAGATACAAGAAAGCTTCAGTCAACACAGCTTTTCGACAGGTAGAAAAGAGGGAGAAAGTAAATAATAAAATAAAACAAATATATATCTGCAGGTGTTGCAATAATACACACCAATTAGAAATACATAAGAAATTTAGGAATTTGTCAGTAGATGAAAGATTGGAATTTTTAAGTAAAACAAGATATATGAAAATTGTTTAATATGCCACGTAGGAATATGTCATTTTAAAAAGTATTGTGACATTTGCAAAAAGCAACATAATACTTTGTTGCACAATGAGAAAGAAAAGAAGAGTATAACCACAAGCACCAATACTACTTCTACAGAGTAGGTAAAGGGTGCAGTCATTGATATAAATTCTAATATATTTTACAATTCTGTTTTAGTTACGGCCCTGGCAGACGCAATCACATCATATAACAAAAAATACATACGCTTCCTTATAAATACAAGGTCTGAACTCATCTATAACAAAAAGTCTGGGCAGTCAATTCAAAACAAATTGCATAAAATCAATACTCTTCATTTATGGAATTGATGGAGTAAAAACGACAAAGACTCATGGAATTGTGTCAATAATTCTGAAATTATAAAATTCTGATGAATGCATTTAAGTTAATGCTCACGTTCTCTCTACACTAACAACTGTATTACCTATAGCAGAAATTGAACGTCAGGACTGGCCACATTTACGAGATCTAACATTAGCGGATTTCGAATTTTTAATACAAAGTCCTATAGATATTATACTTGGGGCAGACGTCTTAGAGCAAATTATAAAAGAAGATGTTATAAAACATTCAGCAATAATGCCCATTGCAATAGAATCTATTTTTGGCTGGCTAGTCATAGGTCCGGTTTTTACAAAAGTTATGGGTGTAGCTGGAGTACACTATGCATCAGTTCTAACTAGCAACGAAGCATTGGAGGATATATTAAAGAGATTTTTGGAACAAGAAGAGCTTTCGAAAATGGAGACATAATGTTATGCTCTTGAAGAACAAGAGTGCGAAGACCATTATATGAATACACACTATCGTGACGCCTCACGGAGGTATGTAGTCTGAATTCAATTAAAATCTCCTCCAAGCCTGCTCGGTAAATCTTATAACGCCACACTAAGATCTCTTAAAACAACTTTGAAACGATTGAGTAATGACGGCAACTATCAGAATTTATCAGAGTTCATGACAGAATATAGCGAACTTGGCTATTTGACGAGAGTCCCAAAATTTGCGAAACAATCCGCATTATTACCTGCCACATGGTGGTGTATTAAAGGAAGATGTTGCCACCACCAAACTGAGAGTAGTCTTAAATGGATCCAGTGTAACATGAACTGGTTATTCCATCAATGACCTAATGCATACTGGAGCAAACCTCCATTTAGACATTCCAGATATTCTGCTATGGACCCGACAATACAGTCAACACAATTAACTGTAGCACACACCCGAGAAAAATTTCGATCATCGGAGGTCGATCTCCCATCAGAAATCATAGCCTGAGATGCGTGAGATGTGCTCGTCAGCGTGGGATCCGTGTCCAGCAGTTGATGGGCCAACTACCCGTTGCACGAGTTATTTCATCAAAACCATTCACGCATACAGGGTTGGATTATACTGGATCATTTCTATACAAAACAATAGGGAAACGTGGAGCTAAGAAGTTAAAATGTTGAATGTGTTTGAATGCTTTGCGACGTCAACAACAATTTTGGAAGTGATGAGTGACTATTCGACAGAGGCATTCCTAGCTGCATATAGAAGGTTCACGTTAGGTCGGGGCATTCCTCATACTTTGTATTCAGACTGTGGCACTACCTTCATCGGAGCAGAATTGTCTTTAAAAAGATGTTCTTCAAATGTTCTTCCGAGCACGACAAAATAAATAGGTTATGTTCACAACAAGGTACAGACTGGAAATTCAATCCTCCTGCAGTGCCACACATGGATGGCAAATGGGAAGCTGTTGTCTAATCGGTAAAACGTCATTTAAGAAGCAGGATAGGAGACACGGTACTAACAATAGAAGAGTTTACCACCTTACTTTATCAAATAGAGGCAATTTTAAATTCACGTCCGATGGAAACTCATACCAGGTTATTCTCTAATTGTGGGTCCGGTTACTGCAATACCAGAACCATTTCTGCTGAACATAACATCAACGAGGCTCTCTCGCGGGCAATTCATTCAACAGCGAGTTCAACGATTTTGGGACAGCTGGAAAAGTCATTACATCCAGCGATATCAAGCAACATCAAAATGGCAACAAAAACGATATGACATCAAGGTTGGTAACATAGTTTTAATAGTAAAAGATCGTCATGCCAATCACGTAGGCCATGCAAATGGTCGCTGGCTCGCGTAGTCCAGATGCATCCAGGTGACGATCACGTGGATAGTAACACGGATAGTAACATTAAAAACTGCTGGCACCATCCTAACCAGACCAATCTGCAAACTCGTAGTATTACCGGTTCCAATTGCAGGAGAAAAATCATCAACTCATCAACTTGATGCAGTGTTTATTATATATATAATAAAATCGTTCTTTCATATTGTCTTTCGTATTTATAATGTTGCAAGGGAGTTTATTTAAGTTCTTGTTTATTATTGCTCAAGGCGGGAAATTCTTAAATAAATATTCTTATATGAGATAAGTATCAGTAAAATGTTTTATTTAAGTGATTGGTTATTCTTGACGTACAATAAGTCTTAAATAAGCATCATCAATTTGAGAATCGCAAGATTAAATAAATATTGAAAATTGGGTTCAAAGCTAATCAAAGGAGAAACTTAAGTCCGACCAACTTTAAAACATCTGTTGAACTTTGGTATATTTGTTAACGTTTTATCTTTTCATTTATTATTATCAATAAATTCACCACGGATTATATTTATTCATCCATTTACACTGTTTTTACATTTTCTTAGCTGGCCCTCCCCTTTCACTATCTAATTCTTCCTTTCTTTCATTGAGGAGAGAAGTTTTAAACACACACCGGAATTTTTTCCAAAATATCCTTTTTAAACCATAAATTTGTCAGATTTGTCGTTAATACTTGTTCGAGTAACTTTCTTGTTGATGAGCTCTCCCGAAGGTGGCGGGGGGAGAGGCTGATAGTGTGCGTTGCCCGTTAAACACCCTTTTGTCCAATAAATTAATGTACGTATCGCTACTTGCCTTCGGTTTGTTGATTCTAGGCTCTCGTTCTTTCTAGGTTTACTGGTCCACGATCGTCACGAATGCAGCGTACCAATTTACCCAGATAAAAGGGGAGCTCCAGCCTATGGACACTTTTAGCGGTAGTTTCACGTGACTAAATTATAACACACGGGCCCAAGCGTACGTTACGTAACGTGTAGCGATTTCGTACCAGCGTCGCGTGAAGCTTCATCTTTATAATGCCGAACACTGAAGTCCAGATTCTCTTCATTGTAAGACTAAATGTGAGATTGATCTTTGAGATTCTGATCCTTGCCAGAATTCTCCCGCGCAACGCGCCTGCTGTCTAGTTTTGATGTTTCACCCTGCTTCTTGAGTAGAGTTGTATCTTTAGATTTTGGTAAGAGTGGGAAGATTTTGCTTATTGTTTGAAACTAATTTTCTGTTGTCATTGGAGCTCCAGTCAAGAACGTCAATGCCCTTCACAGGAGAAGATCGAAGTGCCAGAGGTGAAGGGTGGCAACCTTTGGGACGTCGGGCCGA